>OAMR01000259.1:1675209-1713588 GCA_900205405.1 Echinochloa crus-galli | reverse complement strand
TGGACTCATCTTGGCATGTAATCTCTTCACCGCATGAGGATCACCTCCAAGAGTAACAAATGCTCCAATGGATGCTTGGCTTTCATGGGTTGATCTATGAGCACTTTTTGGTGTATGCCAAGACAACTAATGTTGCATCCCTCTTGATAGTACGGCATTCCTAAACTCAAGATTAAAACAATAAATGTAAACTACCATTTGAGCTTGTCTTCACTTGTAGCATCTCATGCTTGCTAGCAATTAATTCCAATTTATGCTTGAGCATTTTATTTTCTTTTTCTAAGGAAGCCATATGAAGAGCATCACAAGCATAATCATCAACAATAGCTTCATACTTACAAACCAAAGTAGTGTTTGAGAATTTGACTTCCTCAAGCTCTTTGATAAGAGCTGAGATAGTCTCATCCTTTGATTTTTCGGCCTTCTCTTCTTCTTTGGACTTGTTAAGCATGAGTACTTCATCTTTGGATGATGATGTAGCTTGTGAGCTTGATACTTTGCTTGCGCGACGTCGGCCTCCCTTCTTATGGCCAGCTGCCCGCTTCCTGCCCAAACCGGTCAGACCGGTTTGGGAAACCGGTCGGACCGGTTTCTGCAGAGAAGCGGCAGCTGAGCCGTCTTGCTCTTGTGGCTCCACGGTGGTTGTCACATGAGGCTTGGTGCATGTGTTTGTTGTTGTAGTGCACTCCTCATGTGTCTTGGCTCTTGTTTGGTCTTGTTTGTCGCTTTTGATGTTGCCGAATAGCTTCTCAATTCTAGCCCAAATAAGATGAGCATCGAATAGAGTTGCTTCATCTTCTAGAATCAATTCTCTAACTTCATCACTCACAACATCAAATAAGAAGTTAGCGACACGAGAGTTGAGTTGAAAGCAATTCATCTCATCTTCGGTTGGGTTGGATATGCTCCAATCAACGTTCGGACGATCAATGCCTTCAACTACAACCCTCTCAAGGATAGGACTCATAGTCCTAAGATCATTAAGCACATTACAAGACCAAATTGAATAGTTTGAGCCGTCTCTAGCTAGTGGCTCATAGTTTACCTCACAAGCGGTCGACATCTTTCCTCACGGCGGTTAAGCTTGGATGTGAGGCCAAGCTCTGATACCAATTGAAAGGACCTTGATGTCACCTAGAGGGGGGGTGAATAGGTGAATTCTGCAAATAACAAACTTTTTCACACTGTCAGCACTGAAACCGGTCAGACCGGTTCCTAAAACCGGTCAGACCGCTTGAAGCGGTCAGACCGCTTTGGTAAAGCGGTCAGACCGGTTTTCCACAGAGGAAACCAACAATGTAAATTAACCCCCTCTACAAGTTCTAGCACAAACCAAACTTGATGATGAGCTCCTGTAGATGATAACTAGCAGGTTCACTAAGTCCCTGCACACAAGTAGAGCACACCCAAGTAGATCGATGCGGAAGCGAATATAAATGCTAGAATTGAACTTGTGAAGTAAAACAAGAGACAATGATTTGTTTTCCCGAAGTTCGGAGTTCACCGCTGCCACTAAGGCTGTCACAAAGACACGATGAATCCTAGTCTCCGTTGAGGGCCTACGAAAGGCGGGCTTATCCACTCCAAGCCACTTTCCTCGGTACCACTAGCTTTTGGCCCTTTTCCACGAAGGAGGCAAGGCCAGCCTTTACAAACAATCCGTGGCTTACCACACACGAGGTAGCTCACCGGCGACGCCTAGCCGTCTAGGAGGATCACCTCCAAGAGTAACAAATGCTCCAATGGATGCTTGGCTTCACCGGAAGTGCTCAACACTAAGGATATGCTCTATATAGCTGATAATTGCTATCACTTGCTATCTATTGCTCATACACATACATTCCTCAACCCAAATCCAAAGATATGAACTAAATCAATCAACTCTCACAAAGAGAGGCTTGGGGAGAGCTTGCTGGTGCTTGGGAAGGCTTGGGACGAGCCACAAAGGCAAAGGAACCAGCACCCCTCAAAGGAGAGGGGTATGGGGTATAAATACCCCACACAACCAAAACTAGCCGTTATAGCCGTTGGAAACCGGTCAGACCGGATTCCCAAACCGGTCAGACCGGTTTACGAACTATACTAGCCGTTACACCTGTCAGAGCCCCAAACCGGTCAGACCGGTTTCCCAAACCGGTCAGACCGGTTTGGGTTGACTCAGCACACTTGAGTCACAAAGACTCCACTCTCAAGGCTATCTCACATGGGTTGATCTATGAGCACTTTTTGGTGTATGCCAAGACAACTAATGTTGCATCCCTCTTGATAGTACGGCATTCCTAAACTCAAGATTAAAACAATAAATAGAATCTACCACTTGAGCTTGTAAATCTTCATTGATGCCATACTTGATCATTCTCAACTTTGAGGGCTTCAACATCTTCATATTGATGAGCACATCCATCTTGAGCCAATGACTTAGAATTCCCATTGTATGAAAGAATTCATAAGCCATTCCACTATATGATCAAATAAAGATTAGATGCTTCACATTGCTTCACTTGATATGGCTTGATCGACGTATAGAACCCAAACTAAGATGCTAGACCTTTCCACCAACAAAGTCCCTCGGCTACAAGACCAACTTGCCCTTCACCTTGTTAGGAACGTCACTACCATCTAGCTTGATCCCTTCCGTCCTCTCTTGCCAAATTAAGCTTTGCTTTGCATTGCATCATCATGAAATCCACATTGAAATCCAATTCTTCAATTGATTTGAATGTCTTCTTTGGTAATTGACTTGTCCATAAGCTTCAATGCACTTGAGACCATATACTATCCATAGAATCATGTCTCATTTTGAATGTAACCATTGCTATGGAACAAGCCCAAAGAAATCTCAATTTCTTCAAATGATTTATCCCAAAACTATTGACAAGTATCTTATCAAGTGAGACCAACTAATGTACTTAAGTCCTTGTCTCACTTTGAACTTGTGAAGTAAAACAAGAGACAATGATTTGTTTTCCCGAAGTTCGGAGTTCACCGCTGCCACTAAGGCTGTCACAAAGACACGATGAGTCCTAGTCTCCGTTGAGGGCCTACGAAAGGCGGGCTTATCCACTCCAAGCCACTTTCCTCGGTTCCACTAGCTTTTGGCCCTTTTCCACGAAGGAGGCAAGGCCGGCCTTTACAACCAATCCGTGGCTTACCACACACGAGGTAGCTCACCGGCGACGCCTAGCCGTCTAGGAGGATCACCTCCAAGAGTAACAAATGCTCCAATGGATGCTTGGCTTTCATGGGTTGATCTATGAGCACTTTTTGGTGTATGCCAAGACAACTAATGTTGCATCCCTCTTGATAGTACGGCATTCCTAAACTCAAGATTAAAACAATAAATAGAATCTACCACTTGAGCTTGTAAATCTTCATTGATGCCATACTTGATCATTCTCAACTTTGAGGGCTTCAACATCTTCATATTGATGAGTATATCCATCTTGAGCCAATGACTTAGAATTCCCATTGTATGAAATAATTCATAAGCCATTCCACTATATGATCAAATAAAGATAAGATGCTTCACATTGCTTCACTTGATATGGCTTGATCGACGTATAGAACCCAAACTAATATGCTAGACCTTTCCACCAACAAAGTCCCTCGGCTACAAGACCAACTTGCCCTTCACCTTGTTAGGAACGTCACTAATCCAAGCGGCATAACATATCAGGAGCATGTAAGTGCATTGGTTTATTGACACTTGATTCTTGTAGATTCTTCTGTATGCTGTCAACTAACACTTGATTTTTTTTACAGCTTCTCGAAGCCCAAACCTTGTTTGCTAACAAGCCACCAAAGAAGGCATTTCAGTTTATTCATTGTTGGTTGAAGGTGAGGAATTGTCCCAAGTTTCTATCAATTGATAAATCACACAAGAGGCCACGGCCAACCAAGTCTTCCACGCCATCTGAGGGAGGAGGTGTTGAAGAAGAAGAGGGAGATGACACTGGTAAGAATCAAGCTCCTGATTCATCACAGGTAGGCCAAAAGAAGAGGCCAATTGGAAGGAAAGAAGCAAAACAAAGGTTGAAGACCCGAGGAGATGCAGGACCATACAAAGAAGCGATTGAGGAGTTGATCTTGGAGAAGAAGGATGAGTAGAAACTGAGGGAGGAAGAGAAGAAACTGAGAGAGGAGAGGTGGTCCGAGGAGAAAAAATTGAAGGAGCAGAGATGGGAGGAGACAAAGCCGATCCATCAGCAAAAGTTATCCTTGGAAAAGGAAAAGTTGATGTGGGAGCAAGAACAGAAGATTATGTTCTGTGATGTCAGCACCATGGATCCGAATCAAAAGGCATATGTGTTGGCAATGAGGGCGCAAATTACAGCACAGAAAATGGCCGCATTCAGTGGTCGGTTTGACGGCGAGTTTGATGGTGGGTTTGGCGCTTCTGGTGGTGGTACTGAAGGTGATGTCGATGGAGCAACGTAATAGGTATGTGTTAGCTGATCCATATTAGTTTGAGCTTGTAAACAATATATATTTACCAGTAATGTTTGTGAATCCTATATATGCAGATATATTAAAAGAAACTTATGCAAGCAAAAAGAAAGGAAGAGAGAAGGGAAAGCTGCTGTGATTTAATCCTGCATTTGAAATTTTCGTGATATGATGAGACTGTTTGTGATGTGATGAGACTTTATTTGTGTTTGTGTGCTAAACATTTGAATTTCAATTTCAATTGTCATGTTTGAAATCATAAATTTGAATATGGCTCATTTATATACAGTATCAATAATTTAGTTTTATTTTATATCATGTGAGATGAAGATTATAGATATAGCATGTGCATAAATAGAAGAAAAAAAATAGAGGCTCCCAAGTAGGGACTCTTGCTGGAGTTAGATGTAAAAAATAAGCCCTCAAAAAGTAGGGAGAGCCCCTACTCAAAAGATATAGGGGCCAAAGTAGAGGCCATTGCTGGACTTGCTCTTACAGGTGGGGTCGTATTTGCCCGCGATTGTTTTCGAGGCGCTTATTTCCGCTGCCAAAAGAGCTCTCTCGGCAAGTTTACGGATACAACTTTCTCAATAATTGACTCACTAACGATTCTACAATTGTTAGGAAGTCTCTTTTAGGAGATAATTATTAATTTATTATGGAGTTATTTTTGTACTCCTCTAAATATAAAAAATGCTATAAAAGGCTGTTTAGATGGTTTTGATAATTTGGAGAGGGGATAACTTCATATCGATAGGTAGTCAACATGGAGTAGCTTATAAAGATAACTACATTTATTTCCGTAGAAGATAAGATTTTAAGGCGGGTTGACTGATGTGCTAAGGACTCCGTTTATTAGAGTTTTTTTAATACTATACTAGTTCTATGAATTAATTCATGTATTTTTACTTTTAGGGGGTGATTGATAGGGTGCATATCCCCTAAACGTCAGTTATTTCAGAATGGAGGGAGTATATACAATGTACAGTTTGCAGGGGGGAATTTACGCTTGGAAATGTAGGGATAACCTTTGTGGCGTGGATAGATGCTGACCCGAGTTGTGAATCTATGCTCAGAGGTTAATGTTTGTTAAGCTACCTGATTTGAATGACCAAAATGTAAAATATTCAGATATATTGGTAGCGGACAATGCAATCCAAATTGGGTGTATTTTGCCATATAATCTGAAAAGGTGATTCAGATGTGCTCAGGTGCACAATTGGGCTGTCACCCCAGTATCCATTTTTATTCCTAAAGTGTAGCTTTGAGCTAGTGCATCTACGAAACAGGATTTGAAATATTCATGTATGGATAAATGACTACAGATTCGAAGAAAACCAAGTCATAGCACCAGCTAGAAGCTCTATATGTCAGAGAGACAGGAAAACTTATTAGCCAAGTCTCACATATCTTTGCATTCTTTAGTTGAACACTTTGCTCCCTTTTGGCATTGTTGCAGCTAATGTGTTAATCTAACAACGATAAGTGGTGCAATATAATGGTAACAGGTTGTGTCTGAAGACACGGCAGCCAGGAAACAGCACACCGGCAGCCTGCACGAGTACAAGGATGTCAAAAAGAACCAAAAGCATGAGTGGCATACCTTCATGTGGATCTTGAGGTCTACTACATTCAATCATAAAATCAAAAGCACTGAAGAGTTAAGTCCTCAAATAAGAACCCAAACCAAAACCACTACTATTAGTTTATGCATTCATGTTTCATACTTAGTTGCATGGGATGATTACCACTTGTTTGCTTTCTTGTCTTTTATACAAATAATGAGCTTTCATTCTTCAACAATCATATTCTTTGAATATCCAGAAGAATAGAAACCTTCTCATATGCTTAAGCAAACAAGTTAAATGACTAATCATGTTGTCATCCAAAATCACCAAAACATATAAGTGCCTAGATGCACTTTCAGACATCCAAGCGGCATAACATATCAGGAGCATGTAAGTGCATTGGTTTATTGACACTTGATTCTTGTAGATTCTTCTGTATGCTGTCAACTAACACTTGATTTTTTTTACAGCTTCTCGAAGCCCAAACCTTGTTTGCTAACAAGCCACCAAAGAAGGCATTTCAGTTTATTCATTGTTGGTTGAAGGTGAGGAATTGTCCCAAGTTTCTATCAATTGATAAATCACACAAGAGGCCACGGCCAACCAAGTCTTCCACGCCATCTGAGGGAGGAGGTGTTGAAGAAGAAGAGGGAGATGACACTGGTAAGAATCAAGCTCCTGATTCATCACAGGTAGGCCAAAAGAAGAGGCCAATTGGAAGGAAAGAAGCAAAACAAAGGTTGAAGACCCGAGGAGATGCAGGACCATACAAAGAAGCGATTGAGGAGTTGATCTTGGAGAAGAAGGATGAGTAGAAACTGAGGGAGGAAGAGAAGAAACTGAGAGAGGAGAGGTGGTCCGAGGAGAAAAAATTGAAGGAGCAGAGATGGGAGGAGACAAAGCTGATCCATCAGCAAAAGTTATCCTTGGAAAAGGAAAAGTTGATGTGGGAGCAAGAACAGAAGATTATGTTCTGTGATGTCAGCACCATGGATCCGAATCAAAAGGCATATGTGTTGGCAATGAGGGCGCAAATTACAGCACAGAAAATGGCCGCATTCAGTGGTCGGTTTGACGGCGAGTTTGATGGTGGGTTTGGCGCTTCTGGTGGTGGTACTGAAGGTGATGTCGATGGAGCAACATAATAGGTATGTGTTAGGACTGATCCATATTAGTTTGAGCTTGTAAACAATATATATTTACCAGTAATGTTTGTGAATCCTATATATGCAGATATATTAAAAGAAACTTATGCAAGCAGAAAGAAAGGAAGAGAGAAGGGAAAGCTGCTGTGATTTAATCCTGCATTTGAATTTTTCGTGATATGATGAGACTGTTTGTGATGTGATGAGACTTTATTTGTGTTTGTGTGCTAAACATTTGAATTTCAATTTCAATTGTCATGTTTGAAATCATAAATTTGAATATGGCTCATTTATATACAGTATCAATAATTTAGTTTTATTTTATATCATGTGAGATGAAGATTATAGATATAGCATGTGCATAAATAGAAGAAAAAAAATAGAGGCTCCCAAGTAGGGACTCTTGCTGGAGTTAGATGTAAAAAATAAGCCCTCAAAAAGTAGGGAGAGCCCCTACTCAAAAGATATAGGGGCCAAAGTAGAGGCCATTGCTGGACTTGCTCTTACAGGTGGGGTCGTATTTGCCCGCGATTGTTTTCGAGGCGCTTATTTCCGCTGCCAAAAGAGCTCTCTCGGCAAGTTTACGGATACAACTTTCTCAATAATTGACTCACTAACGATTCTACAATTGTTAGGAAGTCTCTTTTAGGAGATAATTATTAATTTATTATGGAGTTATTTTTGTACTCCTCTAAATATAAAAAATGCTATAAAAGGCTGTTTAGATGGTTTTGATAATTTGGAGAGGGGATAACTTCATATCGATAGGTAGTCAACATGGAGTAGCTTATAAAGATAACTACATTTATTTCCGTAGAAGATAAGATTTTAAGGCGGGTTGACTGATGTGCTAAGGACTCCGTTTATTAGAGTTTTTTTAATACTATACTAGTTCTATGAATTAATTCATGTATTTTTACTTTTAGGGGGTGATTGATAGGGTGCATATCCCCTATCCAAGCTTGTATAATGCACCCTGCTAGTGTTTGGTAGGCTGCACAACGGTGTTAGCCAGACTTATATAGTGCAAAAGGGGCTCCTAGCCTGGCTTACTGGGAACGTAAATGAGTTCTGTTTTCAGTTATGCAGGTTAGCCAGAGCTTCTTTAGGCGAGCCGTCTCACCTCCTCTTCTTTCTTCTCCGGCACCCATGCTGCTCCTCCACCGCCGGCGAGCATCCTCCGCCCGCTTGTACTCCTCCCTCCTCCTCCGCCACCTGTGTCGCTCCTCCTCCACCGCCGGCAAGCAGCTCCGCCGCCTATACTCCTCCCCGCCGCTCTCCTCCTCATCCGCCACCTATGCCTCTCCTCTGCCGCGTCACGCGCCCATGCTTATCATCCTCCATGCCGCCCTTCTCTTCTGCCGCCGTCGTGACTACTTCAGCGTCGGTGACGGCGGATCTAGGGTACGAGGAGCGGCCTCCCCATCCCGCACCGGCGGTGGAGAAGGAGTAGGAGCCCGAGGTCGAGGCGGAGCTGGAGCCAGAGCCGATGGACGAGCATGCCACCGTGAGCGCCTTCGACTCGCCATCGAGAATGCCGCGGACCCGCCCAGCAATATAAGAAATTGAGGACGACAACGTAGTCTATGAGGTGACACTTTTACTACCATTTTTTTGCAAAAAAGAATTCCAATATGAAATTTTTGCATCATGTAACTTTTCATAGTGAATTCTCTTAGCATCAACCTTAGAATGCAAACCTATTTACACTTCTAGTAGATTATGTTTACTTAGGATAAACATAAACTATTTATATATCTGTGATAAATGGGAGTAGTTTCTTTTTGGATCCCATCCTCTACTGGGGTAAATTTTCTCATTTTTCTAGTTTCTATTTCTGGTCCCAATATAATGATCCAGTCCAGCTAATTTAAAAGCAACATATAGATGGGCTAAAGCCCAGGCATGAAAATGGAAAGGAAATCTAAAAAGGCCCAACTAGGCATCAGGACTCTTTCGTTCTCAAGCTGCTCCGACCACTCTCCACATCGCCGCCCAAAACCCACTCTCTCCAAAACCCTCCTTACCGCCGCCGCCGCCGCCGACGGCGACGGCGAGGCAGCCATGGCCGCCCCCGCTGCCCGAAGGATCATTGGTGCTGAGGTCCCCATCCCTAGCTCCGACAAGCTGCGGTGGATCGACCTCACCGTCCCCTCCTCCGCGCCGGCGAGCCCCGCCGATCCCTTCGTCTGCGTGCCCCCGCGCTCCGCCTCGGGGTGCCACATCATCCCTGTGGGAGATTCTCAGTATTACCTCTCGTGGTACGTGCTGTTGCTTCTCCTCACTTCCTCGAGCTCTATTGTTGTTCTGTTCGGATGAATGGCGCATCCTGTCAGCTCAATATCGCAGATTAGATTTAACTTAGAATAGTCTGCGTCTTCGGAGTTGGTTGTGCTCATGTTTCTGTGAGATGAATCCTTTTAGAGCTGGAACTTAAGTGCACACTCAGTATTGCTGTGGTACTTGCCACGTTCAGAGAAACCCTAGGTTCATAGCAGGTGGGAATTCTCTGAAGGGAGTTTATGCCTTCTGTCTTCCAGGAGGATTCACGAGGAACATCCAAATGTGCTAGAGGTCATTGAGCTCGGTGCTTCAAAGGAGTTCCCTAGCTCTGGACTGCGGCTGGTCTTTCAGGAGGCGCTATGTCCATTTGCCTTTTTATGTGAACGAGAGGTTGGGTCATTCCTGATATCTTGCTCCAATTGTTATTTTTCACTAACTAATCACTTCCTTGGTAATGCAGGGTCGCAGGCGAGGGGAGCTTGTATATATGTTATATGTGCTTACAGTTTCTGGAGTTGCTCTCTTGTGCCACTTACACAGCCCATTTTCTTACATATCTGGTTCAGTACTGCATCGGGATGATATAGTTGAATTTAGTCTCCAAACTCATGCTCAAAGTGCAAAGATTACAGCCGTAACAGCAAAGCCAGGATGTATAGTGATTGGTCGGCAAGATGGATCCATCTGTTCGTACAGTCTCGGCAAGTTAGCTCCGAACTCACCAGGCATGCCCTCTACTGTCAATTCACAGCACCTAATTCACTGTTCCAGATTCAATGTGTCCCAAATGATTGGATTTGGGGCCTTCTGTAGCTCCCCCAAGGTTTCTGACAGTAATTATCTTACTGTAGGTTTCTCGAATGAGCTGCGAGATGATGCTGGGATTGGACGTTTATGGACTCTCATGTCGAGGTACTACTTTGCTTATAATAGTCTACCAAGCAATGAAACTACCATGCTCTCAGAAGTAGGAATTGCCTCTGCAATGTTCATATGCTGGTCAATTCAATTGACACTTCTATTTACTGTCCAAGTTGCGGTGTGGCATATTTCTATACATGAATGGAGTTCCAGTTATTTTAAAGCTTCTTTACCTGATCTGCAGATCATGCTACATATATGCTCTTTTACCTACGTGCATGAAATTTATCTGCATTATTTTGCAGAACAAAAACTGTGGGCCCTGTGCAGGATATAGTGGCAACTGTTGTAAATGAAAGGGACCTGTTATTTGTTCTTCATTTAGATGGACATTTGCGGATATGGTATAATCACACAAAACTTCTCAACTATAATGTTCACTTAGATGATATTGAAGGTATTGTCTATGTTCTCTTTACTTTTCTACCCTCTTGATCTTGTTCTTCTCAGATCATTGTGTTATGGTTCTTTGTAAGCAATGTTGATGTATTTACAATACAATACAATGCAATGTCATTGTGGCACGTGTGTAAGCCACAATCACAACCTTATCTGCTGACACCCCATGTCTTTACTAGTTACTGAATAATTGATAACTTTCTTATTCACAAAAAAAAAGCTGATAACTTTCTTGTGGGCTGATGATAGCTTTATCTGTAAATGCTTGTTTTGTTGAGCTCAGTGACATTGCTTTGAACGTGGAAAAGATAAACAGTGAGGGCCAATTGTTACTAACATGTGGGTTTGATATGTTTGCAATATTCTATCTAAGAGTCTAGGGAAGCAGTCGCCTCTGCAATTCTGTCTTTTGTTTGGCAACCATGGTTTTTAAAAAATAGTGTTTAAGCTTTGTTTGTACATATTGCTGAATCTTTTCTTGTTCTTGAGCAGTTAATATCTATTGACAATCTCTTTATATCAGGCCATCCGTCCAGGCTATGGGTTAGTGAGGCTGATGATGATCAAGAGCTGATATCTTTGGCAGTTCTGCATCAGAATACCGTGGTATGTCAAGAATGTTGTTTCACCGCTTATTTATTGCTCATTCACCATTCACAAACTCTAAATATATACAACATGAGAACCGAACTTTTCAAAAAAAAACATGAGAACAGAACCTAATGCTGTAGAGGTTAACTAGGTAACTCCAGTGTTTGAAATGGTGACAGGGTTCTATTCTAGGTGTAATGTTAATCGGAAGTGTATCCAAATTCCTATACTATCTACATACTATGCACCAAGAATAAACTAATCACAAGTTGTGCCTTGCCGGTGTTTTCTTACTTGGCGGGATTAGCATCATTGGCAAACCACTTGACCTTAATATGGTTGAGAGTAAAGAAAACTTTTAACCTTATTGAGCAATCGGAGTTGGACAGATTGGTGATGGCTTAATTTCGAGCTTGCCATGGTTGTTATAGTATCAAGATAGACTAGTGAATATTTATTATTTGAACTGGTGACTTAAATCACCGTGTAAGATTATTGTCCCCTTCCCCTCAGTTTTTAAGATGGTGATGTTTACTGGTTGTGGATTATATAACCTTGACCTGGTGATTATCTTGTATCTGAATGTTGGATCTGGTGACCTATGCTTTGCTTGTGCTCACGTGTGTCATTTCATGAAACCTTATTTTTCTATGGTGGGTTATTTGTCATTGTATAATGACATAATGTTATGAAAAATGTTATTTCTTTTCTCATCATTGTTGCTGGAAGTAGCTGACTGGTTAGCATTGTGACATTAAAGGTTCAAGGTTGTGATCATGTTGCTGTGTATGGCTTCAGTTTTTCTGCTGGGGAAAGGCTCCCGTTCTCTCCCGAACCTTCAATTTCTACTATACCTTTGCTGGAGGTAAAGCACCACTATACTACGGGTGATATGCTTTTGTTTAATTTATTGGCATTGGCATAAACAAACTTAATTTTTGTAAGATCTCCATCTACTTAACTAATTTGAAATGAATTAGCCAATCGTAGTTACTCTAGAGTTGGCAATATTTCATATTTTCAATCAGCCAATCATAGTTACTCTAGAGTTGGCAATGTTTCATATTTTTATGTTTTATTTGTAGAAGACAACATTCATAATTTCTTACATTTTGTAAGTTACATATTCCCTCATTAGCTAATATTCCAACCTCCTTACTCAGGGGAAGCTTGTTGACTTGAAACTAGGCACGGACAAGCTTTGGATACTTAAAGAATTTGGATCAATGCTGTATGAAGTATTGCAGTATGACATCGAAACGTATGTCTGTTGTACCTGATTATTGTCACCATGTTCCATTGCAATCCTTGAACCAGTGGTAGAGTGGTAATTAGTTTTGTAACTTCTGTCACACCATGAAAATTTGAACTAAATATCTCTTATTTTAATGACTTCGATCAGTATATACATACATATCATCAACTCTACAGAGGCTAGCTAATTAACATATATTAGTACAGAAATACACGGCAGTCTTCATTTGTGTTGTCTACTTTTCTTTGTATTAGTATTACATATATTATCAACTTTCTGCTCAGAAATTTGTAACCGTGTATGCAATAACATATCCTATTTCCACAAATTCTCGGGGTAATATTCACATGTGCACATGTATAAGCATTAGCTTAATTGGTGCTGGGATACCACCAAGTCCATATATGCATTTCTCATATTAACTAGTTATTAATAGTTGATTTCTTTATCACTTTTGTTTGATTGTGGGCTTTTTTATCCTACTTGATTGCATTGAGATATATTAGATCTGTCACCTTTTGTCATGTATTACCGTGCTTTTCTCAAAATTCTGTACTCAGTATTTGATTTTCTTTTCTTATGTAAATTCTGGACATAGTGGCTAAATTATATCAAATAATGCTAATGGATTGACCGCATTTTATTTATAATGTAAAATGTCGCAGTGAGAAGATTTGCTCTTATGTGCTACAAGAAGATGCTATCAGTGAGCAATTGTTTCAAAGTTCTGACAATGTATTGGATGATTTGGTCTGGACAGCTGATTCGATGTTATCCTCCGTGAAGGTAGCTGAAGTTTCCTTATGATTTTGTTCACAGATCAATTTCATCTGGAACACATAGATATGTTTCTCTGATGATTTTATCATTTACGATAGTGAATTATGTTCAACTTGAATCATGAGCCTGTTACTTCTAATTGCTGTTAGGTTTTTCTTTCTCTTCTCTGGGAAATTGAGTGATCCACCGATGAATGTTCAGTTTTAATACATGTGGTCACTGGGACTCCAAAGATTCATAGGCACTACAATTTTTCTCAAGTGTCATGCATTTCTCTTTATAATTACATATTCATAGTCATTTCCATAATTTTTTAATTTAGTATTGTAATCAATTTGATCCCTCCACCATGCTTTGCCTGTTGGCTCATTTTGATCATATAAGTTTCCAAATGGTTAGTTTTATCAGCATCCTTTGAACCTGTCTTTTCAAGTGAAATGCCATATTGTTTAGCATTCCAGAGCTCTACCATGCATTTTAGCTCCACCTTTTTTTGGGTGTGTTTTGTTACTGTAGAGTACTTCAATGTCAGTTTCTATACTGTTGCAGAATATTTTGTTTAGCATTTGAGAGCTCTTCCATGCATCTTAGCTCCACCTTTTTTTGGTGTGTTTTGTGACTGTAGAGTCTTCAATGTCCTTCAGCTATCTATACATCTTTGGTATCTGTAGGAACAGGCTTTTACTTTTATTTCATCCATGTTTTTGCGGAGGCTACTTCAACCAGGAGTAAACCACTGTTCTGCTCTACGCGAAACCTTATTAGAGCACAAAAGGTTTCTGTCAGATTCTGAGTTCCAGTCGCTTACAGCTAATGGACTACGAAAAGAGATACTATCCATTATAGAACAAGAGGTAATCTTTTATTTTCCTTTTGTCTTTTCTTTGTACTTTGAAGCTTAATTTCTATTTCTTCTTTATAGCTCAATTTCCGGACTTATTTTGATTTTAGGGAAGTTCACAGACCGCTAGTGCTACAGCTTATCACTGGAAAAAGTTCTGTGCACGATATCTCCACAATTGGTGCTGGAACAATAGGCCATATGGCTTGCTTCTTGATACTAACAACGAAGTGTTTGGTCTAATAAGAAAGGGTTCATTTTCCCTGTTCCGTTGTTTGGAGGGTGTGGAGATGCTTATTTATGGTTCATCTGATGAAGTGCGCAATCATGGTGATCTTGGGATGAATTTATTGGATGATGTATCTGACTTTGAACTCCTCAATGAAGTCCTTAGATGCATGGGCCATATACATGATCTGCTAGGGAGATCTTCCACTGCAATATATTACGAGTCCCTAATCAGTTCTGTTATATCATCTGATGAAATTGCTTCGCAGATAGTAAAGATTCTAGAGACTGGTTTTAGTCCTCAATCATCCTCATCCCTCATTACGTTACTTGGAACAGATGTTTATGTAGAAAGAAGGCAGGCAGCTCACAAAAGTCAAAGGAAGTTTTCTGTTGAGATGTTACTATCTTTTCATAAGTTGCAATCAAGATCCACATCCTGGTCAGGGGTATTCGATGTGATTGAGAAGTTTATGAAGTGTTTGAACACTAACATCAATGCACAAGACTATGAATCAAAGAGAGTTTATAATGTAAATTCTGTCGTACTAGTTCAAGCTACTTCACAGGTCGCAAGGGCAATGTTTGAGTGTGCTTTTGATCTGTTTCTTTTCCTCAGTTATCTGGCTGGTGTTGGTGGGCAGGTATGCTATACCTTTTTGACTTCCGATATTTCTGTCTGCTGTGTACTGTAACTTCATGTTTGCTTCCTACTCACATTATTACCACATAGCTAAAGATGCACATTTTTAGCCTTCATGAGCATGCTTGCCTCCTTGTCTCAACTGGTCAGAACTCTCAAGAACTTACGCAAATACTGGGATGTTGGATTGCTCTTTGTGGTATTGCATCTGGAAAGTTAAATAGCAATTAATTTTGGTTGCTGAACGAATCTTGGGCATATACCATATGGCTAACTACCAACAATCGCTATGGTCTAAAAATCATGTAGGTGAATATTTGCTATTTGTATGCTCTTTCAGAATAACTTCATTGTAGTGGCCTTCAGCGTGGTCTAAAAAAGTCAATTCCATATGCAAAATTAAGTGAGAATGCCCTTTTTTAGAAATGTTTTACCCATTTGCTTATGGGTTGTACACTTAGCTGGTCTTTATTTTCATCGATTAATTTTTATTCAATGGTACTCCCTCCGTCCTACAATATAGCTATGTTTAGGTTTGTCCTAAGTCAAATATCTGTATCTTTTGTCAAGTATATATCAAGGCCCATATATTGTAGGCCCATTGGCCCATGAGGCTCTCTCTCTATATATGGTCATCACCACTAATTCCATTATCTTCTGAAATCTAAGGTCAGTTATAGTTCTAACATGGAATCAGAGCATGGATTAGGGTGAGGATTAGGCTAATTCCACCCACGATCCTTTTTTTCGCCGCCGCCGCGGTTCCTTCGCCGCTGCCGCCCGTCGCGGCCCCAATAGTATCTCTAAAAAGGGTTTGTTTCAAATAGGAAATTACATATCATGATAGTGATTTCATCGAGAATCTGCTTATATCATTTTTACGTTGCTAGTCTTTGTAACTTCTTTTTGCTATTCATAGTGAAAGTTAAAAATGTTTGACTTTACTAAACACTGTTTGTTTGAGCATCTGGGCAGCTTCTCAGTGTGAAAACCCAGAAGCTCAGAAAAGTTGAGTTTAGATGGGAAGCTTTTTTCGTAGCTTTGTGAGTTCAGAAAGCTAAAACATCTTCTAAAAAGCTAGTATCGGCTTTTCAAAACCAAAAGCCTGCAGCATATTTTCAGAAAAGCTCCAAAAGCTGCAGCTCAAACAAAAAGGCTAGCTATATTCTGGGATAGAGGGAGTATATATTATCTTTATTCCTTTCTTTGATAATAGTGATTTCTGAATCAGGTCTCCTTGTTGCAAAGTGATATTGCCAGAATAAAACTGAAGTTGTTCCCAATGATTCAAGATATATTGGGACAGTGGATTGTTCTTCACTTTGTAGGAATCTCACCAACCTCACCACCGACCCTTGAGGATTTCAGCTATCAACTTTCTTCTCTTCAGCTTGGTAAAAATCACCTAAAAGATATGACTGTATTCTTACCTGTGTTGTTAATACACATATTTTGAAGTGCCTTGTGGTGCTCTTTTTTATGATGCTATAATGACTCCATACCAAAGGACACTAGATCTGTGATTTTGGTGTTTTCTGATGGCATGCCCAAGGTTTTGGCTATTGTATTTTAGGGACACTTGTGTTATCAGCATCTAGTTCCACAGGACAACGCACACCCTGGCTTCTTGTGATTTTGTGAATCTGCATTAGCTAACTGTACAAGCTCCTTCAAAGCCTCCAAACATGTTTATAGATCCTTCCTGTGCAAGAGCCCAAAGAATGTTTTGTTAGCTTCAGATTCACTAGTTTTATCCCTCCCATGATTGAATTAAAGTGAAAGATCTTTTTTTGCCCACCTGCAAAAATATTGGACTCCAGCTTGCGTCCGATTTGTAGAGGACAAAGTCCAACTTAATTTTTAAGTCAGAGCAAAGAGCCTCAATTTCACTATCTTATTGGCAACTGACTGTCATCACTCAGCTTTGCCCCAATTTACTTCTATGTGGGCAAATTACAGATATGTGTTGATTTCTTGCCCTCCCAAGACCGAGCTATGATTTATTTGTTTCCAAGGGATGGGCCAAATTTGGCCTCCTCCACTAGCATTATAGCAAGGCTAGGCAGGGATGGGCAAGGAAAAACAAAATATACTGGAATTTGTGGTCCTGCATATGCAACTGATGACATATTCGTGCTTTACAATCACTTGCATGCAAATTTAAATATGGGGGAATGAATGGATGCCATATTATGTACATGTTCTGGCAACTGTTGTCAAACTCTACATTTGGAAAACTAATATCGTGCATATCACAGATATAACTAACCATTTAACTTCAAGAACAATTAATTTGAATAATTTGTATCAATAGATTGTGTTGTTGAGATATCTTGAAGCGTAAAGTTGTAAACCATGTGAATGATTATGTTCTGCAAGTAGATACCAGTTGCTTATAACTCTCAGTTTGTGCTCTTTTCATGTATAATCTTTTTGAAGCTACTGTTCTAAAAAATTGTTTATTGTTACTTATCTTTTTGTTACAGGTAAAGTAGATGAATTGTCTTTGCACAGAAAGCTTGGCTGCTCTGATTTTACATTGGCTTGTTTACTTGATTTTCCAAAATCTCCTGAAGGGGACATTATGTCACCTAGTTTTCCTAGTCCTTTGGAAGTAATCAATCTCGTAAGGAGGTTTAGTAGTTTGGTTATGTATGGAAGAAACTTTGAGTGTGTACAGACTTTCTTGGATTCTCCAATTAATTTATCAGCAGTTCTCATCCGCCATGGTCAATATGAAGCTGCACAGGTACTGGATTTTGTTTGTGGTCTCGAATGCATTCGAAACATACTCTGGTTTTAATTGATGTTGCTTTATTTGTACAATATCAGATAAGCTCTCCTTATCCTCACTTTTCTCCATTTTAGAATCTGCTGGGAATTCTGGAAACATACTTGAACAATGAGAAAGTATCTCGTGTTGGTCCGGATGCAGATACTGCATGTTCAGCATATCTCCATCTCAATGGATTTTGCCTTCTGATGCTTGCACATGATGAAGCAAATACCATTTTGAGAGAATCCAAGGTCCATGATGCTATCCGGTGCCTTTTCAGGTACTACCTTTTCACTGTGTACTCGTGCATTGAGCTTTATTAACGACGAAATGGCACATTTCTGGAAACCGACTTTAGTGGTTGGGGGAAGCAACAGTTTAATTTTCTAATTGTGATCCTGTACAAATAATATTACCTAAACATATATGTTACTGAGTTATTGAAAATAATAGGATTTCATCAGTCTCACTGGCTGTTATTTAGAAGCCTAACTGTCCAAGCACTTCATCTACTTCTAGTTCAAAGTTTTGGTTCACCTAGCTTGCATGATAGTGATAGTTGATAACATATGATTCTCCATCCTTAATCTACATGTATGTACAATATGCTTCTGTTTTCGGATGGAACTACTATGGAAGAATACGTCACCGGAAAACTCGTGGTCATAAGCCTGATACTTGGTTTGCAAACTCTTAAAATTTATACAATTTTAAGCACAAATCCAGTATGTCTCTTACCTTTACAGCGACACGGAACAACTCATCTTTACTTATACCAATTGATTTGCTGTACTTTGAAAAGGAAGGGGTTTGCATGTTTCTTTAGAAACGACAAGTAACTAAGCATCTGACCTCTCCTTGCGTCTTTCGATAAATGTCGTTAAGGGACTATCAAGCAAGCGATTCAATGATTTAAGTTAATTTTTTGTGTCAGAGTCACTTCATTTAATTTTATCTATCCAGTTCCTTGGGTTCTGTGAAACTAACAGTTGGGAACTGAGGCAGCATGATCTATTAGTTTCTGGTATCTGATCAAAGATATCTCACTGTTAAACTCACCTTAAGAAGCTTGAAAATCTATACTAATAAAACACTTGGAAGTGTATACTTGTCTCATTGTCTGGTTCTTTTATTTTGCTAGTCTCTTTTGTTATAATGGGCTATCAGTTGGTTCTTTCTCTGGTATTAACTTGACAATTACTTTGGAAAAACAGAGCTGCATCCAGGCATGAAGCTCCAAAGGCTTTGCAGAAGTTTTCGTTGGAAACAGGGTTTCAAGTTTCTGGTGATATAATTCTCCTACCTTTGCTTGCTGTATATATACTCCTTTTAATTTATATTCTAACTGTTTATCTTTTCTTCAGGGGAATGTGGATCTATTTCTGTGTGGAGACTTTATTACTATGAGTGGGCAATGCAAATTTTTGAGCAGCACTCCATGAGCGAGGGAGCGTGCCAGTTTGCTTTAGCTGCTCTTGAACAAGTTGACACCATTGCTGGATTAGATAATGGAGTTGAAGCTGAGAACCTTCCAGAGACTGCATCAATGATTAAAGGACGGCTATGGGCTAATGTATTCAAGTATAGCTTGGATTTGAAACACTTTCGAGATGCATATTGCGCAATTATCTCAAACCCAGATGATGACAGCAAATATATCTGTTTGAGGCGTTTCATCATAGTTCTTTGTGAGCTGGGGGAGACAAAGGTTTGCATAGCAAGTTGCTTATTGTCCCTTATGCTTCACCACATGCATCTTCTTTTTCTGGCTTTGCTCATGTATGTCTTAGTGTTTTAGAGTGGGATGTAGTGCTGGGAAGCAATTAGTTGCTAGGCTGGTAGGTGATTTTAGAAAGTGTTATAGCTAGTGGTCAATTGGCCATGATCATGGTTTCAAAGGCGATAAGGCGACCCAAGCGAGGTGTGCGCGCCTTATCACCTAGGTGGCGCCTATGAGACAAGGCATAACTGTTCCTCAAGGCTAACTGGGTCTCCCTGGACGCCTAGGCGATGTCTAGGTGATGCCTTTGAAACACTGGTCATGATACAATGTTTACACGCCATACATAGGTGTATTATAGGACTTCTAGCTTGGTTGTTGGCATAATATGGCACACTTCATTGCCTTCTACATTTTTGGTATTCTTACATTGGGAGTTCGTGCAGCAAGGGAGTTGTCCAACATGGTTTGTTCTAAATTTTGTTAGAGAAAAATCAACATTTTCTGTGTTAGCTATTCAATTGTTTTCTTTTCCATTGTATGCAAGGTATGTTAACGGGTCAACCTGGCTCCTCTAACTACTGTTACCTAAAATCATATGACTTGGATGCTTTTTTTTGTGTTTGATCCCTTTTTCCTGTCTTTCTTTATTGCGTGCAAGACATGCCAACCAATCTAGCAGGCTTTCCTCATCATGAGCAGAAGATCATTTATTGTATAAAAGACATGTTGACCAATCTAGCAGGATCTCCTCTAGACATCATCATTAACTAAAACCACACAAATCAGATGTCATCTGTGTTTTTGTATCAGTTGCTTTCTTTTTCATTTTATACAAGGGATGTTCACTGCTAGATTGGAGCTTAAAATTGCCTCACATCTGTGGAAATAGGTTCTTTGCAATGGGGAGATTCCATTCACTGGCTTGGTAGAGAAAGTGGAGCAAGAGCTCTTCTGGAAGGTTCTCTCCCTCTCCAACCCCAACCTTTATCAGAATAACGCAATCTTTGTGTCTATTGCTTCCTGCCATGTCATTCTTATTTTTGGTTTCACAGGCTG
Source organism: Echinochloa crus-galli (assembly GCA_900205405.1). Lineage (NCBI taxonomy): Eukaryota > Viridiplantae > Streptophyta > Magnoliopsida > Poales > Poaceae > Echinochloa > Echinochloa crus-galli. The sequence goes on along the minus strand of OAMR01000259.1, from coordinate 1,692,933 downwards.
AGCGTTCAGATCTATCTTCTAGGCCAAATATCTACAAGGTTCTTTATTCATTTGAAGCGTATAGGAACAATTGGAGAAAGGCAGCTGGATACATGTACAGGTACTTTGTTAGATTGAATAGAGAGGGTAATGCAGGTGGCAGCCACCAACTTCCTCACGTGTTGCAAGAGAGGTTGCATGCTTTATCTGCTGCTATCAACGCATTGCAGCTTGTTGATCCCTCATTTGCATGGCTCGATTCTGTTTGTGAAGCTGATGATCAAATTTCTCCTAGTAAAAGGCATCGGAATCTTTTGATGGAGAACTGTATGTATTGAGTCAGACTTATATTCTGTTTGATTTGTGGCATTGCACAAAATGTGCTTGATTTAACTTCTGTTCTCCATCTGCAGTGGCTTTTGGCACAGATTCTGAGCTTTCTAGATTGAAATTTTGTGTTGACATCGAAATCCTTGAAAAGGAATACACCTTAACAGAAGCACAGTATATGCTCAGCACTGTGAAATCATCGTTCAATTTTTCAGGTATGTCCAAAAGTAATCATATGGCTTTATTACTTGGATTTAGATCAATGTCTTAACAATCTTTAAATATTATCACCTAAATCTATTTTCATGTGACTGCAGAAAGCCAATCTATCGAGTCCCTGATGGATATTCTTATAAACGAGAAATTGTATGACCTGGCCTTCACAATCGTGCTCAAATTTTGGAAGGAGTCTGGAATGAAAAGGTACTTTGGATTTTCTTATTCCTTGCCTCTTTACCTGTAACCATGTATTAATGGATCATTGTTCCATTGTAGGGAATTGGAGCGAGTCTTTTCAGCCGTTGCACAACAGTGTTGCACAAACAGATCAGACAAATCAGGGTATGTTGAATATACAAAACCCACCCTCACTCCCATCCCCATTAGCATTAGTTACTGACACAAGATGTTGTAACCTAATTACAGGAGAAATTTGACCAACAGTCAACAACTGCTACTGCTGCCTTCTTCTGAGGATGGTGCATGGGATGGCAACACTAAGAGTATTGCTGTGACCCAACAGCTGCAAGGAAGCAGCCACTGGGAAACCCTTGAACTATTTACGGTATGTGCCTTTCCTGTTTTCCTCTGCTGTATGTTTGCGCATCAGATGTGCTTATTTGAATGGGCTTCTTTTATTACATTTCTCTAAGTTGGGAATCTCCAGAGTACTCTGTTGAACTATATTGTTTATTGTTGACTTTTTTGAGACAATCAGTTAGCAGTGCCGAACAATCAGTTAGGAATTAGTGCTAACATTTTGTGTCTTGCAACTATGTGATGTGTTTTATGAACAGACTTTCTGCTCATTGTTATTGCTTCCCGAGTAGTGGGGACTACTAAGTTGCATAGGCTGGGGAGTGAGGGCTGTCAGAGTCTGGGGAGTGAGGGCTGTCAGAGGCTCCAAGTACTGGCCGCTAATTGTAAATTTTGATCAAATTACATTAGTTCTGTCATCGAGCACAATTATGCCTCAACAAGATTATTGTTTGAATTTGAAGCTCCAAATTTATGCTGAAACTGAAGTATTTGTATTACCCTTCAAACTAGTTTAAGCCTTATTCTGAGAAAGCCTCCAAACTAGAGAAATTCCAACTTAAGAGTTATGTTTTTCTACATCTAAATGTACGGAGTGGTTGAATTTTTTCCTGCATTCCCAACAATGATAGCCAGCCACACATGTTCGACATGCTAGTCTAAAGTCTAAACTGCACCACTCTATGAATTGCACAAATAGTTGTATTGCTGTGTCAATACTTTTATTCCCGTTTTGCAGGAGAAATACAATGACCTGCATCCTAGGTTGCCAGTCATTGTTGCTGAGACGCTTCTTTATACTGATCCCGAGATCGAGCTTCCTCTTTGGTTGGTTCAGATGTTCAAGGTGCCCTGATAAATAGCATCTACGAGCTCTGTTGGTTAATTATGTAGTTGGTTTTCCCAAAAGAAAATTTATATAGTTGGTTGCCGTCTTGCTAATTGACATTTGGTTTGGCTGCTACGCTTTGTTTTCAGACTAACAAGGCAGGGAACAGGATCTCATGGGGCATGCCTGGGAAAGAGGCAGATCCTGCTGCCTTGTTCAGACTATACATAAACTACGGTCGACATGCGGAAGCAACCAACTTGCTGGTGGAGTACTTGGAGTCGTTCGCGTCATCGGTATTGGACCTGGCACGCTGAAATATCCCAATGCAACATCTCAGCAAATACAATTCTTATAACATATAAGTCCCTGGAAACCATTTGCAGAGGCCAGCGGACGTCCTCCACCGGAAAAAGATGTCTGCAGCTTGGTTCCCCTACACCGCCGTTGAGAGGCTATGGTGCCAGCTGGGCGAGATGCAACGCGCAGGCCACAGCGTGGACCAGTGCGACCGGCTCAAGAAGCTGCTGCACGGAGCACTGATGAGCCATCTGCAGCAGGTTAGTAGTGCCACACCCGGAATGTAAGCCGCGCTCTGTTGTTGGGGGTGTTGATGCTGAATTTGCTGACAGACTGCGTTCCACGATTGCAGGTCGTGGTTGACTCGGAGGACGTGCTTTCGTCGGTTGGAGGTGGGCAGGGAATGGAAGGCTAGAGCATCTCAGATCGTGTTGGTGTTGCTCGTGGTGCAGAAAAACTGAATCTTTTGTATGTAGTTTTTTGTATGGTTGGTTGTCAATGAGTGACCCTTGTGTATTATTGGGAAAAAAATGTTTCCGCAGACGGAGCGATGCTCCATTTGTAAAATGAACATGGAAGTGCCAATAACGTGTTCACCTTCCATTTGTAGATTGAGGGACGCCATTTTTTTTACCGGCCGTTTTTAGTACGGGTATTACGTAGATTTTCTAGGTGTCCAAGGATAGTTGTATTGCTGTGTCAATACTTTTATTCCCGTTTTGCAGGAGAAATACAATGACCTGCATCCTAGGTTGCCAGTCATTGTTGCTGAGACGCTTCTTTATACTGATCCCGAGATCGAGCTTCCTCTTTGGTTGGTTCAGATGTTCAAGGTGCCCTGATAAATAGCATCTACGAGCTCTGTTGGTTAATTATGTAGTTGGTTTTCCCAAAAGAAAATTTATATAGTTGGTTGCCGTCTTGCTAATTGACATTTGGTTTGGCTGCTACGCTTTGTTTTCAGACTAACAAGGCAGGGAACAGGATCTCATGGGGCATGCCTGGGAAAGAGGCAGATCCTGCTGCCTTGTTCAGACTATACATAAACTACGGTCGACATGTGGAAGCAACCAACTTGCTGGTGGAGTACTTGGAGTCGTTCGCGTCATCGGTATTGAACCTGACACGCTGATATCCGAATGCAACATCTCAGCAAATACAATTCTTAACATATAAATCCCTGGAAACCATTTGCAGAGGCCAGCCGACGTCCTCCACCGGAAAAAGATGTCTGCAGCTTGGTTCCCCTACACCGCCGTTGAGAGGCTATGGTGCCAGCTGGGCGAGATGCAACGCGCAGGCCACAGCGTGGACCAGTGCGACCGGCTCAAGAAGCTGCTGCACGGAGCCCTGATGAGCCACCTGCAGCAGGTTAGTAGTGCCACACCCGGAATGTAAGCCGCGCTCTGTTGTTGGGGGTGTTGATGCTGAATTTGCTGACAGACTGCGTTCCACGATTGCAGGTCGTGGTTGACTCCGAGGACGTGCTTTCGTCGGTTGGAGGTGGGCAGGGAATGGAAGGCTAGAGCATCTCAGATCGTGTTGGTGTTGCTCGTGGTGCAGAAAAACTGAATCTTTTGTATGTAGTTTTTTGTATGGTTGGTTGTCAATGAGTGACCCTTGTGTATTATTGGGAAAAAAATGTTTCCGCAGACGGAGCGATGCTCCATTTGTAAAATGAACATGGAAGTGCCGATAACGTGTTCAGCTTCCATTTGTAGATTGAGTGCCATTTTTTGTACCGGCCGTTTTTAGTACTGGTATTACGTAGATTTTCTAGGTGTCCAAGGCAGCTGTGACCGTTGCTAGGAGATTCTAGGTTTCCCACTGCCCAAGGTAGCTTGCGATCATTTGTAATTGGTACTACCACGTATAAGCAATGGGATTATGCCAATTGGAGGCGGCTCAATTTGCAATATTTTCTGGAAACAGAGCCGGCACAGGAAAAAAAAGAGAAAAGAACAGACAGAATCACAGAATGCACGAAGCAGGCGGGAGCATTGTCCCCCACCCCAAGCATCCCGGGTGCCCGTGTGTAGTCGGCTTCCTATAGGCTGACAGGTGGGACCATCCCACTCCCCACCAATTCAATTCGATCCCCCAGCCCGAACCCAACCAAATCCCGCTGGTGCGTGCGTGCGCGCGCGCGCGTCGCCTCCCACCTCTCGCCCGCTTCGCTGCTCCTCCCCTTCCGCGTCGGGGAGGCAGGCAGATCGGAAGCGGCGCGGAGGGGATCGGCGGCGGCGCCGCACCCCGCCATCCCACTCGCACCAGGGCGCCCGCGAACTAGGCTCAGGTAAAAGCCCCTCTCCTCGCCACTCCCTCGGGCCCTTGGCCGTCTGATCCGACCAGGTGGTTCGATTCGGCTTCGGCTTGGCCACTGCGGTGCGGGGTTGCTACACATTTCGGGCACGCGGCAGGCTGAGGCAGGGAGAAGGCGGCGGCGGGTTTTTTTTTTCCCGGCGAGCGGGGAGGGCCGGGGATGGGGCTCAACGGCGCGGTGTCGGGGGTGGTGTCGCGGAAGGTGCTGCCGGCGTGCGGCGGGCTCTGCTGCCTCTGCCCTTCGCTGCGTCCCCGCTCCAGGCAGCCCGTCAAGCGCTACAAGAAGATCATCGCCGACATCTTCCCCTCAACACAGGTCCTCGGCAGGCGATTCCTCTTCTTCCGCACCTCTGCTTTGCTTTGGTTTGTTCCATGGTTCTGTTTACTTGCCACCATCAACTGCATTCCCTGGTGGCACACAGGGCTGGCTTAGTTTCGCCTTGCATTGATATAGAAGCTAATGCCAATGTTGCCGAGCATTAACAGTGTGTTATGTGCCGCCAGCTGAGGCGCAGTTTGAGTACTATGTCATCATTGGAATCCCTTGATCACTCGCTAACTCTCCACAACAGGGAGATGATAATGGCATGAGTAGGATAGCCTCTTTCCGTTTCCTCACATAACTAGGTTCCCCTAGGTGAGTTGTAGTTCTGGCTAAGATATATGGGTATGAACCATACTACATGTGGTAGTGGTTGATTATATCTGAAAACAAGTCTTAATTTCATCATGTGCTGCAGGAAGATGAACCAAATGAGCGGAGGATTGGGAAACTGTGCGAATATGTTGCTAGAAACCCCCATCGCGTGCCAAAGGTGGGGTGTGTTCCTCACCTTAAGTGTCCCACAGATTGCACACAATTCATTACCTCTAGTTGACTTGCTTTGTCTTGCATACTGTATCTGTGCAGATCACAAATTACTTGGAGCAAAGGTGTTACAAGGAGATAAGAAATGAGCAGTATGGCTATGCAAAAGTGGTTGTGCTAATATACCGCAGGCTATTGGTTTCTTGCAAAGAACAGCTCTTTGTAGAGCCATTAGCTTAGCAATTGCTAAAACTGCCTAAGAAGCCCAATAAGAAATTGTCTATTTCCAAGATACCTCCGCTTTTGGTTTTATTTTGCGTTCTTGTTACAATACATCTAGTTATTCTGTTTAATTTATCTCATTGTAAAGAAGAACAGCTTGATGTTTGGCTTTCAAAATAGAATATAACTTCTTATCACATTTTGCAAATTTATTCTGAATGATTGTAAATCTGAAAGTTAATTTTCTCAGTGCAGACCATTACTTGCAAGTAGCTTATTAAGCATCATGCAAACACTTCTGGATCAATCAAGGCAGGATGACATGTGCATCTGTGTCCTTGAAACTTCAGACCGTCGTTGTTTTCTCAATGTCAGATGTTTTTTCATGTATTGAGGTCAGAATAGCACTATACAACCTAGAAAACAGGTTGCTTTATGCATCTGCTCAAGTGTTTTCACAGCTGACATGCAATTCCCATTCCACCTATAGTACCAATTATGCTTCTATATATTTTTTTTAATGAATGCTATTTGTTTTTCCTATGAACGTTTTTTGTGCAAATATATTGCGCTCTCAAACTTTCATCCTTGATCTTCACTGCAATCTTCAGGTTGTCCAAGTAGTATTGGAAAGCTATGAGCCTCAAAAGGCGCAAAATGACAATAGAGCCGCTGGAGATCCAGGTGGTCAGTGGGTGGAAGATGTCCTTAAAATAGAGGGTCATGCCTCTCCATCTACATTTACCATCTCTAAGATACCTTCTTGGAAGAGCATAGTTATGCTTAATTCTGATTGGTTCCAGGTGGATGGTACATATCAGTTCAATTTGGAAGAACTTGTTCCAAGACTTTGCAAACTTTCTCAAGTAGTAAGGGAGGATGAGAAGGCTAATGCACTCCGTGCAGCTGCCCTGCAATCTCTTTCTGCTATGGTAACTCAGCTGTGCAGTATCATTATATACATTCACTATGTTACTATGTTCTCACGAACCCATATTAGATACTGTTTTAGCTCGGATCAAACAACACAAAGAAGTTTTCAGTGAAGCTACAATTTGGCAGAACTGCTTGCAGTGTTAAAGTATAGCCCATCAAACTTATCATGATGATTCTCATCACAATTAGGCGTGCTTATTAAATCTCTTTGTAGAGCCATTAGCTTAGCAATTGCTAAAACTGCCTAAGAAGCCCAATAAGAAATTGTAATAAGAAATTGTCTATTTCCAAGATACCTCCGCTTTTGGTTTTATACGCCATTTTTTTTACCGGCCAATTTTAGTACTGGTATTCCGTAGATTTTCTAGATGTCCAAGGTAGCTTGTGACCGTTGCTAGGAGATTCTAGGTTTCCCGCTGTCCAAGGTAGCTTGCGACATTTGCTAATTAGTACGTAGTACTACGTATAAGCAATGGGAACCTTGGCAATTGGCATTAACATGACTACTTTATTTATTTATTTATTTATTTATTTATTTATTTATTTATTTATCAATAACTGGCTTTTGTAGGGCAACACATTAATTTGATGATATCAATACTAGTAAAGCATCTTGAACATAAGGCCGTACTAAAGCAACCGGAGATGCAACTAAGCATTGTAGAAGTGATATCTGCTCTTGCAGAACAATCAAGAGCTCAAGCTTCAGCAGCAACCATTGGCGCTATAAGTGATCTTGTGAGGCATATGAAAAAGACACTGCATGTTGCTCTTGGCAGCAGAGATTTGGAAGTGGTGAAGTGGAATGACAAACTCCGGAAGGCTTTTGATGAATGCATAGTCCAGCTGTCAAAGAAGGTCAATCTCCCTCCAATTCAAACTTACCAGTGATGTGCCACTTGCTGGTCTTTACCTTTCCTTCCCTTCTTACTTCTTAGCTTGGTCTGCATTATATTATTATGGTTATCTTTACATGCAACCAACCCTTGTAGTTCATAGGAGCCCACAACTTAGCTGGTGTTGTTTATCAGGTAGGTGATGCTGGACCAGTTCTTGACATGATGTCGGTGATGCTAGAGAACATATCACGCACTCCTCTTGTTGCTAAAGCAACTACCTCTGCTGTTTATCGCACGGCTCAAATAATCGCTTCTATACCGAATTTGTCATATAAGAACAAGGTATGCTGTCTGAGCACAGTCAAACTTTGAATTCATTTTAGCAGCAATACTTAGTGTATGTTCTTTATAACAACTTATTATATGCCATACTTGTCAGGTATTTCCAGAAGCACTTTTTCATCAATTACTCTTGGCAATGGTTCACCCTGATCATGAAACACGTGTTGCTGCACACCGCATATTTTCTGTTGTCATTGTCCCATCTTCTGTTTCTCCCTTTCCCAATTTAAAATCCCCAGATCACTGTAGAAAGCATGATCTCCAGAGGACACTCTCGAGGACTGTATCTGTCTTCTCATCTTCAGCTGCTTTGTTTGATAAGTTGAGATGGGAGAAGAGTTCCTTTAGAGAAAATATAACTGAAGGAAGCATCAACAGAATTTTGCATGGTATTGACAATGAAACTGCTACTTCTAATGACTTGCAAGGCTCACAAAGCTTGAGACACAGGCTTAATGTTCCTTCAGCTTCTCAGAAATATCCTTCTACATCCTTAAAGGAAAGCCAAAACTCCTTGACTGAGTCAACCAATGAAACGGTATGTTCTGCACTATGCAACCTGTTCACCTGTTGATTTCCCTCGCAAAAAAAGTCCAATATGTTGAACCTCGTGCTCCTTTTATGAACTATTCAATACTTTCAGGAATCAACTGTGTTAAGACTAAGTGGCCATCAGGCCGCACTTCTGCTCTCATCTATTTGGGCTCAAGCGATTTCTCCAAAAAATACTCCTCAAAATTATGAAGCTATCGCTCATACTTATAGTCTGCTTCTGTTATTTCTAGGATCAAAGGTACTTCTATTTATGAGCTGTCATCTGTTTTACGTGTACTCTTATCTGGGCTTGCAGATTTTTCTGATAACTGTTTTTTTAAATTTTTTATTTTGTAAAAAGGATGATATTGTATAGCATCATGCTCGACCATTCTCATACAGTTTATTCTTACTCTTGTTTTTGGTAGAGTTGATTATAATGTTATTATTCACACTTTCAATACCACTCATTTATTGTTTACAATTGTCATGGCTCAGAACTTACTCTTTGTTTTTTTTTTCAATTTTCTCTTTCAGGCATCAATTTTTGAGGATCTTGCTCCCAGTTTTCAGATTGCATTTTCTTTAATGAGTCGTTCACTTGGAAGAACAGGTGAGGATACCATTACTTATCATTTGCCTAGTAGTTACCAAATTACAAACCAGTTTGGTTCTCTCATAATTACCTAATTATTTTTTTTCTTGTCTAGATTCATTGCCACCATCTCGCCGTCGGTCCTTGTTTACTCTGGCTACATCCATGATTGTTTTTGCTTCAAGAGTTTTCAATGTGGCACCTCTTTTGCCAATTTGTAAATCAATGCTCAATGATGGAACAGTATGTCTGGTCAAATTCCACACCACCTTTTCTAGTCTTTGTTTTTGGTAGAGTTCACTATATTATGTGTGTCGTGAGGTTGGACAGTGGTGACTATGGCTTGATGTAGAATGACACCATGGGAAGGAGGGCATTGATAGGGGGAGGAAAACTGCACAAACATAGAGATTGGTGTGATTCGGTTCAGTCATGCTTTTGCTTGATCAGACAATGAATGTTCTGTCCTCTTAAATAGACTCTGGCTCCGGAAAATTCAATTTAAAAGAGATCTTATTGACTGAAACTAATAATTTAGGAGTTGAAGAATTTAACTTTACAAGCTTATAGATATGGTGCTAAGTAGACTAATTTATCTGCTAGTGTGCAATAGCGTGGGATGAGCATAGTTCATGCTACATTAACACTCATGACTAGCAGAATAATGCCCAAAAGTGACCATGTTTTCATCAAATGAACAAAAATTTTATGGAGTTCATTCACCAATTGCTTTCCAGTTGCACTGATTATTTTTTCTGCAGATGATATAGTGGGTACATTATACATTGAGTTAATTTTGTGTTATTGTTCTTCAAGTCATTTTTGTTGCTTCCTGTGTTTTTTTATTATCATATAAACTGCTAAGCTTTTATGTATGGCAACTGTTGTAGATGGATCCATTCCTTCGTTTAGTAAATGAGAACAAACTTCAGGTCGTGAAGGAATATCTAGAAGACGCATCAACATCCTATGGCTCAACAGAGGACGATGAAAATGCCTTGAGGTCTCTTTCAGCAGTAGAACTAACAGAGAGAAACTCTCGAGAATCCATGGTCTCCTCAATTATGAATTCCATAGCATATATACCAGATGTAATTTTCCATCCATTCTATATTAGCATTTCTTATATTGCCTGAACTGAATTCCATGCGATGTCTGAGTTTTCCCTGCAAATTTTGCAGTCAGAGTTAGAAAATATAAGAAATCAACTGCTAAGTGACTTCTCTCCTGATGACATATGTCCAACTAGTGCTCACATTTTCGAATCGCCTGGCAAAAATGCAGAGTCAAGGTGTGATGATGACACTGACTATAAAGAGGTATGCACATATGGCATATCACCTGTATATTTCTCCTGCTTTCCTTTTTACATTCCAAAATTCATGGAAAATTTGAGCAGGCTGAACTTATCGATTTGACAAGTGATAATGCGGAAGTCTCTGCAACTACACCAACTGCTACAGACATTCCTGTGATCATAACAAATCTTTTGAGTGTTGACGAACTTCTAGAAACAGTATGTTCTTTCTCTCAATTCATTGTTCGCCTCCTCTCTCTTTGTTTATTTAACTACTTGAGATAAGCACGTTTATACTTCATAGGCTGCAGCATATTCACGTGTCCAGTGAGCTAAAAGTTACATAGCCAAACTAGAATGGAGTATTGTCATTTTTGCTTTTACCTTTGTTTACTCCAAACAATCCATTCCATTCTTGTACTAATCAGGAGTACTTCGAATAGTGAGGAAGTTTCTCTACCAGAAAACAATAAAACCATTTGTCTGGCATGATTTCTGGGTCAACTTATATCGTCATCCCTGTGCATATTACAGGTGGTCAATGACACATCATCTCAGACCCAAAGATCCTCAGCACCAGACATCCCATTCCAGGAGATGACTAGCCACTGCGAGGCCCTTTCAATGGGAAAGCACCACAAGATGTCTGTCCTGATGAGCTTCAAGCACAACAAGCAAGCAGCCATCGTACCGGTCGATCAGGTTAGCCACGACGCTGAAGCAGGCCATACATCTAACAATCAGGTGCCCAATACAATCCATCTGAACCAACTATGATTACGCATGCATATTTATAGACCGGGAACGAAAATTATCAGGGGATGAGATGGACGAGGTGAGGCTAACTGTTGCCGTTTTGTTTTCAGAACACGAACCCATTCCTCCAAGAGAGCCTAGATGGCTACCCGCAGGGCATGACTGCTTGCGAGTCACTGGCTGCTGATGGCATCCAGCAGCAGTTCCTGAGGCTGCCTGCGTCGAGCCCGTTCGATAACTTCCTCAAGGCTGCTGGCTGCTGACTTTTGCATGCGAAAACCCCAACAGTGTGGATACTGACTCTACAGCTGATGGTTCACAGGTCGAAGTTGCCTGTATCCGTGTGACTTCGAAAAGGAAAAATGAGAAAGGAAGAACACACACAACATATACGCGGTTCATGTCGTGTGATGTATTTGTAAAAGAAAGCTGCCTGCCTCAACCTTTATTCAATATATTTCCGGGCCGAGTTTTTGTTCAAATCTTGCCGATCATTAGGGGTGCAGATTTTGCTTTCTTTCTATGCGTCGATCCAAAAGTCATTGTTGTCACAACTTGCATCATCTGTGAGTCCAACCAAATCTTTCTCCTTGTGCAGACCAATTCATAAGTCTACTGGACAACTATCAGTTGAGATCTGGAAGAAGGGATAAGATTCAAGAAGCGAGATCTGTCCGGATTGTTTCGATAAAAATAGAGCCGGTTCAAGAAACAGGACGGAAGGTGGCCGGCCACGTAGTCCTAGTACCATCCGTACTCCGCGCGATCCTTGCGACCGTACCAAAAAAAAAAAAGAACCATTTCCTTCTCGTCCTCTACTTCCGGCCATCGTGTCATCGACGCCGGCAGCTCGATCACATTCGATAGCTTTTATGCGTCGCTAGCTCTCGATAATCCTCGACCGAGGATTCTCTCTGACAAGCTGCACAAATGTAGGAATGACACGCGATAGGAAAAATGATAACAAGGACATGGGAAAATCTTAAGCAGCTTTCAGAGGGGTTTAAGCTATCTGAGATTAGCAGATGATTGTTACCAAACATAAGGCAATGCAATGCATAACGAACGATCTTTCATTTCCTACGCGGTCAGGCACGGGCCATGCTTTCTTCTGAAAACACGGACTACACAACACGGAAAACTGTTGGCAATTTGACTCATCCTTCAACAAACATGAAAAAAAAAAGAACCAAATGGGAAACCATCAGCCTGCTCGATCGGAAGAGTGCTTGCTGCTGCAGCCGCTGCCAGCTACCTACACGGACCCACCTGCCAGCGAAACATCCAGAACATCTCTTTTGATAAAGTCCTTCCTTGTAGCCGCATTTGTCACTAACATATTCACTTTCGAAAAATTTGCGCAGCACTGACTGAAAAAATTCATACAGTACTGTATCGTTTAGTGGCGGCAAGGAGACAGCTAATAATCCAAGCCGTAGCTCCACACAACAAGGCGCGCGCCCAACCAACCGGCCGCCACGATATGCGCCCAACCAACCGGCCGCCATGATATACGCATGCTCACATGCTTTGATCGCTCCTCCTCCCCTCTCGTCTCCTCTACAGCTCACTCTCGCCACCAAGAGAAAGCTTTGATTTTTGGATGACAAAGATCGATTCAGGAGTGCCGACTGTGGACTTGTGGAGTCGATCACAAAGAAAATCGGTGATCATCCAGCCGCTGATCGAATCAAGAAATCTCGATCTGATCTCGGCATAAGAAGATTTAATTTCACCTCAATCGGGGAGGCGATAACAAGTGGTGGAGAAGCACGCGATCGTGTTCTTGGATCGAGCCGAGATGATGGCGATGAAGGGCTACTTCCGGGCGCCGAGGCTCCACGGGAGGAAGAAGCAGCAGCCGCCGCAGGCGTCGCAGCGGGAGAGCCTGAGCCCCGCCCTGCTTGACGCCGGCGAGCTGGTGGCGGCGGCGGCGGTGCCCAAGGGTTACTTCGCGGTGTACGTCGGCGCCGAGGCGCGGCGGTTCGTGGTGCCGACGAGCTACCTCCGCCAGCCGGCGTTCCGGGACCTCATGGAGCGCGCCGCCGAGGAGTTCGGCCATATGGCATATCACCTGTATATTTCTCCTGCTTTCCTTTTTACATTCCAAAATTCATGGAAAATTTGAGCAGGCTGAACTTAGATCGCCGTCGACGCGAGACAACACGGCACAAGGGCCAGGTCGTTGTAGTTGTAGGAAGCTGGCGGCCGGCCGTGGCAGCCATGAATGCTGAATTGCAGTCAGTCTTGGCGATCAAATCATGAAGACATGCTAAGGATTCTTTGCAGCTCAAACTGCTGATGACTTGATAGGCTCAAATCAGTGAAAGCACCCTTGGTTTCATATTATGCTTCATTAGCTATGGAACAACAGACAATCTGCGGAGTGACGTTTGTTTAAGGGTACCAAAAACTGACATGACACAAGAAAAAGAATAACTACTCTGTATTTCTCTGGTTTAATGTGAAATTTTGGAGTCATAATTTACGCCTTCTTTTATCAGAGAAACAGATGGCAGAAAATTGGCAAGTGGTGTTGCATTCTTCAGCACATACGAAACAACAATACAATTAGTCGGATTAGTATCTGGAACATCTTAAACAATGCAAGCGTGTGACTGGATGGTCTGAGGTCTCCTTAAATTCATCTTCTCTTGAAAAAATATACGGAGTAATCCTTTTCTTCTTCTGATCCTGTGAGGTTTACTCACATATGAACAGCTACGTACAAAAGGCCATTACTTTTATATTTATTTAATCTTTTGCCACTTTAATGCTTCTGTAATTATCCACACCCACTGACACGTGGACCGTTGGAAATGCTTACAACCTTGCCATCAGTTCAGGGCTTCAGGCTCTAGAAGTAAGATTGTTAGCCCCACTCCAGATGACACCTTCCCTGTATTTGGCTATCTGTTGAAATGCTGTCCAAATTTGATCAGAAAACAGAATGGCAGAGATCTGCTGTTATTCCAATTAGCAACGAGATATATTCTTTGAGCTGGCAGAACTGAAAAAAAGACGGTCACTCCTTTAAATAACAGGATTACTTGGTGACGACGATGAGTCTATCTGTCAGAATACATGTGAAGAAGATTTCATGCTTCTGTGATCTAGTGCTCAAGTCATGTGTAACTGTACGGCATATTTCTTTTGATCTGGAACTCTCTTTAATAAGTCTCCATAGCATAGTCTAGGATTAAAGAATGTGCTGTAGGATAGCACCCTTCTTTAGGGAAATATCTAGCATCTCTTGTCATTTTTTTAAAGCATCGCTTGTCATTTTTTTTTTTAAAAAAGCATATCTTGTTAATAGAGGGGATTAAGGTAATCAAGGTAACGAGTACATGTGTCAAGAAGCAATTTAGCAAGACATGAAAAGCATCTCTTGTTAATAGAGGGGATTAAGGTAATCAAGGTAACGAGTACATGTGTCAAGAAGCAATTTAGCAAAACACAGGACATGTATACAAAGTTATAGTATCTGGAGGTACACAGCACTAGTAAGTTAAAGCATTGACTCCCTGTAGGATCCTTGGTAGTCAAGGCTAACTTTTGTCTCATTTTTTTTTCAGCACCGAATATTTGGATACACAGGAAGAACTTAAGAAAGGAAGAATGACAGATGAGAGTTTGTTAGGATGTAATAGTCAGCCCATATTGGGCGTGTGGCCCATTGGGCCTTGTACACTGTAACCCTAGCCTACTAGGCTATATAATGAAGGTCACCCCCCCGATTGGGTGTGTGGTGTGTTTCTACATGGTATCAGCCAATTAGATCCTTTTCTTCCGCTCTTTCCTCGCATCACCCCGGCCGCGCGCGTTTCCTCCGCGCGCGCCCGACGTGCGCCGCCCGCGCCGTCCCCCGGCGCGTCGTCGCGCCGCCGTTCCCCGGCCGCGCGTCCTTCGCGCCGCGTTCCCGCCGCGCTCTCCGCGCCGCACCCAGCCGCGCGTCTCGTCGCGCCGCTCCCCTCCTGGCCGCGCGTCCGTCGCGCCGCCACCCGGCGCGCACCGCCGCGCCGCCCAGGCCGCGCGTTCGCCGCGCCGCCATCCTGCCGCGCGCCTCGTCGCGCCGCCTCTGTCCAGGCCGCGCGCCCCTCGCCGCCGGATCTTCACCGCCATGACCGGCTCTTCAGGCGCCAAGGAGGACGCCGTTGCGCCGCCCTTCTACGCCGCCTACACCTCCGTCAATGTGAAGCAGCAGGTGCCGATCGCCCTCAGCCTCGAGCGCCCCAACTACTCCAAGTGGAAGGCTTTCTTCACCGCCCTCTGCGCCAAGTACGGCCTGCTCGGTCACATCGACGGAACGGAGGCTGCCCGTCCGACTGACCCCGCGTGGTCCCAGCCGGATGCGTGCGTCCGCGGCTGGATGTACGGCTCCGTCGACGACATGGTCCTCGACCTCGCCATGGAGCCCGACCAGGACGCCCGGGCTCTGTACGTCTCCATCGAGACTCTGTTCCAGGCGAACAAGGAGTCTCGCGCCGTCGTCCTCGAGCAGGAGTTCCACAATCTGTCGCAGGGCGACCTCTCCATCGACGCCTACGCTCAGCAGCAGAAGCGCATCGCTGATGCTCTCCGGGAGGTCGGCCACACCGTCTCCCCGGCGCAGCTCGTCCTCAACCTCCTGCGCGGCCTCGACGATCGCTTCCGCACCACTGCTGAGATCATCTCCAACACGTCTCCGTTCCCCACCTTCAAGGCTGCCACCAACATGCTACGCATCAAGGAGCTCAGCCTTGGTCCTGCGGGCAAGGCGGCGTCGACTTCTGCTCTCACCGCCTCCTCCACACCTGCCTGCACATCACCGTCCTGCCTGTCCACCACTACTGCGTCCAGCAGTCGTGGCGGCGGTGGCAAGGGCAAGGCGGCAAGGGCAAGGGGCGTGGCGGCAACCAGCAGCAGGGCGGCGGGCGTCAGCAGCAAGGCGGGGGTCGTCAGGCTCCTGTTCAGGCCGGCCCTTGGGTTTGCTACAACCCCTGGCTGGTCCGTGGCCTCCTCAGCAGCAGCAGTGGCTGCCTCCACAGCAGCAGCAGTGGCCGGCGCCGGCTGTGCATCCTCCACAGGCACACACAGCCATCGCGCCGCCTCAGTTTTCTGCTGCTGGTGGGCCTCCGGCATACGGACCTCCAGGTGGTTGGGACGCGACCGGCCTGATCGCTGCCCTCAACCAGATGGCGATCCAGGGGTCTTCTCCCTGGGTCATGGACAGCGGCGCCACTTCTCACATGTCCTCCAACGACGGTATCTTGCTCTCCCGCCTCCCGTCGCCATCATCTTCCATTACGGTTGGCAATGGTCACTCCATTCCCGTTCATAGTCGTGGCACTTCTCTTATTCAAATAGCTGATCGTCCTTTTCATCTGAACAATGTCCTTATTGCTCCACAACTTACTAGTAATCTGTTATCTGTTAGACAGCTTACTCGCGATAAAAATTGTTCAATCGAGTTTGACGCCTCTGGTTTTTCTGTTAAGGAGGTACACAGCACTAGTAAGTTAAAGCATTGACTCCCTGTAGGATCCTTGGTAGTCAAGGCTAACTTTTGTCTCATTTTTTTTTCAGCACCGAATATTTGGATACACAGGAAGAACTTAAGAAAGGAAGAATGACAGATCAGAGTTGCCACCTCATCATTTGCAAGGTGTTGAGCGAAGAATGCATCAATTGAAAATACAGAAGTAGTGTTTAATTAAAATGAGAGTTAACATACACAGAACAAGGTGGAAAAAGAATTCTTAAAAATGGAGACATTTACCCAATCTCCTTTACACGGATCCTTCATTTTAATCCCTTTATCCCTTTAGACAAAAAGAATGTGAACCCCTTGTTTCATCCTCCCGTATAAATCTGCGAATCCAGTCAATTTGCGGACTCTTCGACATCTCTTCTCCATGGAACGCCAAGAACCAAGAATGGAAAAAGGAGGCATGTTGAAAAAGAAATTCATCAACTGCACAAGATCGCAGGCTCTGAAGAACAGTAGCAAACCGCCTCCTCCTTCCTGCCCACCAGCCTCAGGATGCCCTCAAACACCTTCACATCACAGGGGATCCTCAGAGCCCCCGCATGCTGGAACCCAAACTCCTCCTCTGCCTCCTTCAGGAGCCCCTCAAATGCCCAGTGGCCCAGGTACTCCGTGGGGATCACAAACCTCTTCATCTCCTCACCGACGCACACCGCAAAGAACCCCTTGGGAACGCCATGGCTGCCGGTGCTCTTGCCGGCTTTTGGTGAGAGTGCAAGCCGCTTCCACTTCTTGAGAAGCTGCTGCAGCCTCACAATGTCTCTGATCTTGTTGCTGCTTGACCTGCCGTGCTCCCCCATTGTCAGTCTGGGTAGCTATACCTATCTCTGCCTCTGGTTTCTGCTCCCCTTGCTGGGTGCAACTGACAATATATAGGAGGTTGGATCAGTGTCTAAGCACGGCTTAGCGTGTTCATCGGGTTAGTTTGAATGTACTAATCAGTGGCTTGATATGATGCTTTGTTTAAGTCTGTGAGCACTATTTTTTATGCTGCTGTTCTTAACATAATAAACTAAAGCAAAAAAGGGGAAAAGATGAGCACCTGTGGCTGCTACGAGAGTATTCTGATTGTACTGTCCGGTTAAACACGTATAGTGTGGCATTCTGAATCTGAAGACCTCGGCTGCTTTCAACAGTGACATCATATTTCATTAGTTTGGAATGTATTTATATGGGACTATGGGAGAACATGGAAAACTTGCTCACATCAATTGATCGTGTCATCACGAGGAGTTAAGAAGTATTTCCTTCTAGCAAAGAAAAACAATAAGCTAATAGCCAGTTAAGTGCGAAATTGCTTAAAGATTCCCTGAATTTTATACACAAATATTGTACCTTTTTTGATAAAAAAA
>OAMR01000259.1:1649015-1674109 GCA_900205405.1 Echinochloa crus-galli | reverse complement strand
TTGGGACAGGTCCGGGTGCTCCATGTCCCATCATCTCATCAGTTTGCAGATATTATGACCAAAGGGTTACCTGTACAGTTGTTCACTGACTTTAGGTCCAGTCTTTGTGTTCGTGACACTCCCGCTTAGACTGAGGGAGGGTGTTAGGATGTAATAGTCAGCCCATATTGGGCGTGTGGCCCATTGGGCCTTGTACACTGTAACCCTAGCCTATTAGGCTATATAATGAAGGTCACCCCCTCTGATTGGGTGTGTGGTGTGTTTCTACAGAGTTGCCACCTCATCATTTGCAAGGTGTTGAGCGAAGAATGCATCAATTGAAAATACAGAAGTAGTGTTTAATTAAAATGAGAGTTAACATACACAGAACAAGGTGGAAAAAGAATTCTTAAAAATGGAGACATTTACCCAATCTCCTTTACACGGATCCTTCATTTTAATCCCTTTATCCCTTTAGACAAAAAGAATGTGAACCCCTTGTTTCATCCTCCCGTATAAATCTGCGAATCCAGTCAATTTGCGGACTCTTCGACATCTCTTCTCCATGGAACGCCAAGAACCAAGAATGGAAAAAAGGGGCATGTTGAAAAATAAAATCATCAACTGCACAAGATCCCAGGCTCTGAAGAACAATAGCAAACTGCCTCCTCCTTCCTGCCCACCAGCCTCAGGATGCCCTCAAACACCTTCACATCACAGGGGATCCTCAGAGCCCCCGCATGCTGGAACCCAAACTCCTCCTCTGCCTCCTTCAGGAGCCCTTCAAATGCCCAGTGGCCCAGGTACTCCGTGGGGATCACAAACCTCTTCATCTCCTCACCGACGCACACCGCAAAGAACCCCTTGGGAACGCCATGGCTGCCGGTGCTCTTGCCGGCTTTTGGTGAGAGTGCAAGCCGCTTCCACTTCTTGAGAAGCTGCTGCAGCCTCACAATGTCTCTGATCTTGTACATGTGTCAAGAAGCAATTTAGCAAAACACAGGACATGTATACAAAGTTATAGTATCTGGAGGTACACAGCACTAGTAAGTTAAAGCATTGACTCCCTGTAGGATCCTTGGTAGTCAAGGCTAACTTTTGTCTCATTTTTTTTTCAGCACCGAATATTTGGATACACAGGAAGAACTTAAGAAAGGTGCTTTGTTTAAGTCTGAGAGCACTATTTTTTATGCTGCTGTTCTTCACATAATAAACTAAAGCAAAAAAAAGGGAAAAAGATGAGCACCTGTGGCTGCTACGAGAGTATTCTGATTGTACTGTCCGGTTAAACACGTATAGTGTGTCATTCTGAATTTGAAGACCTCGGCTGCTTTCAACAGTGACATCATATTTCATTAGTTTGGAATGTGTTTATATGGGACTATGGGAGAACATGGAAAACTTGGTCACATCAATTGATCGTGTCATCACGAGGAGTTAAGAAGTATTTCCTTATAACAAAGAAAAACAATAAGCTAATAGCCAGTTAAGTGTGAAATTGCTTAAAGATTCCCTGAATTTTATACACAAATATTGTACCTTTTTTGATAAAAAAATATTTGGTCTTTCCATGTCATGTCAAAAACCTAACTTGCGAAAAGTGTGATCCAACTGATGAAAGATTCCCCCACTCTGCTAATGATGAGCAAAGGGCCCAGATGTTTGCAATCAGCACCAACTCTACTCTGCCTATCTGAACAACTACCATGCATGATTTGCTTCGACCTCATCATTGGTACAAACCAATTGACAGTTCATGGATTGGAGGAGGACGCCTCTAGTCCTAGCTTTAGGTGTTTGACTATGAAAAGAAAGGTGCCCAGAACAAATGTATATACACGGTTTCACATTGTTTATTCCTCAGCTTTCTTTCTGGTACTAATCATTCACAATGATACCATTTCTTCTTAAGATCATTTACTAATCTTTGATATACTCTTTGTTTATTAGGGGGTTATTGGGTCAATATCAGTGCTCAAACCTTGGTTATGCTTCATATCTCCCATGTCTAGTCAGCTCCTGAAAGCATAGTTCTTGCTACCTCCGCTGTGAAAAGAATAAGTTAGTTCATAGTTTCAGTTCTTGGGGGAAACTGAAGTTATGCTATATTAAGAACAATGACGGTCATATTTCAGGCTAAAGCAGACTATCTAAAATCAATGCTACTTGCAGATTTAAGGTACTTATCAAGTTCAGTTTAAATCAATGTTTCTTGCAAATTTAAGGTACTTAACAACCTCAGTTTAATAATGATAAATGAAGCTAAAGTAAGCATTGCTAACAAAAAAGTAACCATCAGTACGGCAAATTTCCTTCGAACAATCAGAGCAGAAGATCTTTTCTTCTTCTTTTTTTTTGCGGGCAAGAAACAGAAGATTTCTCTTTCAGTAGTGGACCAAGTTCTTAATCCTCTGAAGTTGTTTGTGTACATCTAGCACGGTTCTCCTTCTAGCCCTGTCTACATTCAAACAAGAGTCCTCCTTGGGTACCAGGTACAGAACAGCACACCAATTGGCAATTGCTATAATGGAGGTTCATGCACCTTTTGTTTCTGAACTAGAGCAATGCTGGCTCACTCAGGAACACATCTTAAACAAAAAGAAAATACTATCAGGACCCAGGATGCATCCTAAAGAAAGAGAACGCCAGTGGCAGAAAAACACGAGGACTCAAATTGTAGCATGAGAGTGCATAATTGAAGTAACTGTTGCTCCCTTCTTCCTGACAAATGAGTAATTCACATGGGTGTGAAATCCTAGCAGCTGAGCAGATCCAGGCAGATATGAAAACAACATTAGAGATCAGACTGCAAATGGTTGCACATGCCATGGCAATTTCCAGATCTCACATCATGGCCTCTTGGACAGTGGAGGTGGCACATGCATACCGAGGGAAGCATGTCATGCCATTCTTCACATCCATGTTTTGTAAGATCATCACTGAAATCCTGCAAGTGAACATAGGTGGATAGAAAAATTCCAGTGTTTAGGTAAAAATGGGCTACAGAACATATGTGTAATAAAAGGGTCTCATGATAAGATAGCTATGATTACCGACTCACAGCCACTTGTCACTACAGTAACTAACAGTTCATTATCTGCTACTGAAGAATCACATTAACAGTAATATACAAACAAGAAGGAATGTAGTGCCTGCCTTTTCTGGCAGATATTCAACTTCATACATGAAATATGAAACAGCAACCCTGAGTAGCTCAGCTGTCAGATGACTTGAAAAAGTATCAAATCCGAATGATAAAGGAAGGGGTACTGGATACATCAAATATGATTACTTCCTTTTCTTTTTTCCAATTTTTTTGAAGGAAGATGATCACTATGCACCCAACCATATCAGGAAACAGATTAGAAGATTTAAGGCACAGAATACATATGCCCAATAACTACCATAGTATGGATGTCACATTTGTTCAAGGACACTTCTCATTTAGCTCCATCCAAGCAGATACCCTTTTTGCTTTGGTGTCTTGACTACAAGTCTACAATATTTCCAGTTAGAGAGCAGTGTTTGTATTCCATTCTCCCATTATAAAATATCAAAAAGTCCAATGCAGTCACAGTAGTCTTCTGCCCCTGTAACTGGGTAACCAGATATAAACCATGAGTTGCGATAGGGGAAACAGAAGAACTGTGTTATCTTGCACAATAATTCTGACTAATGTACGATTTTGATGTGTAAGCCAGGGTTACCAGAATTGACTTTCTTTAATCGAATGCTAAAAGCTGAGGCAAAGCAATTCCATGTAGTTGCACAGGACAGTAGATTCTATAGGCATTGTAGGAATTTGGATTTAATGTTTCAACAAAGCTGTCAATTAGAACTGGGTAGAGCCAGTTAACAAAAACTGTTCACTGCTTTTGAGATA
This sequence comes from Echinochloa crus-galli, assembly GCA_900205405.1. NCBI lineage: Eukaryota > Viridiplantae > Streptophyta > Magnoliopsida > Poales > Poaceae > Echinochloa > Echinochloa crus-galli. The sequence goes on along the minus strand of OAMR01000259.1, from coordinate 1,670,247 downwards.
TTCATTGGTATTTTGTTGGCTAGCATTAGGCTGAGTGTTCAAATTTCAGAATAATAGCAGTGTAGTTTCAGTTGTCATCAAATAGCTTCCAAAAGCATACTCACAAAGGTGAAATCATATGGGAAAAAGGATAAACCATTGGAAATGGAAACACACTGATTCTAAATTTTCTTATGGTCTTTTTTTAATTGAGTCCTTTATACAACCTAACAAAAGAACTGATTGGCAAATAATGCTCAGACTACCAAGAAAAAAATATGGTAAAAGATTGAGTAGAAAACGAAATGTAGAAGTTAACCAAATATTGCAAAATTATCAAGACAGATATTCTGGTCCAGTAACAACCAAACATACATGATCCAATTTTCTCACACATAGCCCTTCGGCAGTTACAGTGAACTAGAAACATCAACACATTGAACTCCTTCAACAGAAGATATTCCAGCACAAGCAATAACAAGCATAGACGCTGTCAGGCATTTAACTGACAGAGCTAGTACACTGGACTGCATAGGTCTTGTTTGCATCAGTGATGATCCAGGAAATGAAATGAATCACAATGTAGATCACGAGGAAATCTTGCAAATGTCCTCGTATTCGACAGCCCTGAGAACCTTCCCATCATAGAGACCTTTCTCAACTTGCACTTTTGCACAAAATTTCTCTGTATCCACTGAGAGCAACCTGGCATTTGAACCCCGATAGGCCCCATTCACAATACGCACCAGCCCACCAATCTGGGGGATCACGGTCTCAAGCTCATCTTGGTCGACCCTGAGAACATGCTTGCTCTCCAACATCTCAATCTCCCCAACATATTTATCGATCACTTTCTTCACCACCCCTTTCTGCTTGTAGTACCCCTTCTCTGCCAATGACTTGCTCATCACCTTGACCACAATCCCAGGGCACAGCCAGTAGTCCTTTCTGTTGCTCCTCTCCTTGGCCTTCTCCTCCTCCTTCATCAGCTCATCCAATGCTGACCTCCTTGCCTCTGCTGCTTTTACATCCTTCCCCTTCTTCTTGGCCAGCTCATCCTTTCATCCTTCTCCTTCTCTTGGACACCAGAGTCCTCTTCATCGAAACCAAAATTCACCTTCGGCTTGTCCTCGAAAGGATTAACCTTCGGCCCTGGCGCAGACTTCTGAAGTGCAATTGCAATCTTCCCTGTTGCCTTGTTGGCCTCTTTTGAGTCATCCTCCCGTTTCTCTCCATCATCGTCTGAACCTGAATACTCTTCTTCACTGCTGGACTCAGAATCAGACTCGCCCTCAGCAACATTATCATCATCACCATCACTGGCTTTGGCAATGGACTTCTGAGCACGCTCAATCTGGCGGGCGATCATGCGCTCCTGGCGCTCGTCCTCAGCCATGTCTGACTTGATCCTCTTGCGCTTGAGGCGCGCCTTGACGGCCTGCTCCGAGTCGCGGTCGATGTAGGTCATGAACCACCCCTTGGGCGTGTCCTCGACCTTGCAGTAGCCCTCGCGCCCCAGGAACTTGACGAACTCGGTGAGCGTGGCCCACCTAGTGGAGTTCATGTGGACGTGGTGCCGGTCGGCGATGTACTCGTTGTAGACGACGGTGGCGGCGACGCGGGAGTGGCGGTGCGCGCGGCGGATCAGGCCGAGGAAGGTCTCGAGGAACTCCTCGGAGAAGCCCTCCACGACGCGCTCGGGCGCCATGCCGAACACCTGCATCTGCCGCTGGTGCGACTCCGACATGCAGTGGCACTTGAACCCGTTCTCGTCGCGGCACTGCTTCTGGCACATCTGGCAGTACCACCGCAGCTTCTGCAGCCCCTTCGCCTTGATCCGGTTCGCGATCGCCTTCGGCGTCAGGAAATCCGACTTCCCCATCGCTCCGCCGCCGCCCCTGCCCCTGCCCCCGCCGAGTGGGTGAAGGAGGAGGAGACCTCTCCCTAGGTCGGCTCGGGAGGCGCGCGGCGACTAGAGGGGATGCTTAGGATGGAAAGTGGCGGCGGCGGCGGCGACCGGAGAGGGGGGCGGCGGCGGCGAGATCGGGAGGCGGAACGGATTGGGGCTTGGGGATTGATTTGGTTGGGGGACTTCGTTTGGAGACGTTGGGATTTGGAGGGCTTATTTCGAAAACAAAAATGAGTCGCTGGCAGAGGAAAATTAAATTAATTAAAATAAAATTTTTAATCTTAATAAAAAATGAAAAGGAAATAAATTTTGGGATGCGAAATTTTTGACGTCTACGGAGTACAGACCTACAGTATCAAGTTTAAGTCCCGTTTTGATCTAAGAAAAAAGTTTAAGTCGGTTCCATGGTAGCAAATCAACGGTTCCGATCGTTTTTTCGTATCCATCAACGGACGAGATCACTTCTATGGGCCGGATTTATCAGGCCCAGACAATAGAAGCGCTGAACCTCCGCTAGCCCCCTCTTCTTCCCCAATCTCGCATCTTCCGTCTCGTCCACCAAACCCTAGCTCGCCCGCGCTCGCGCTCGCGCCGCCGCCGCCATGGACGTCGACGCGGAGATAGCGCGCACGCAGGAGGAGCGGAGCAAGATGGAGAAGGCGCTCGCGGCCGGCGCGCCCATGGCCGTCTCCTCCGTCACCTTCGACACCGACCTCTACGGCGGCGGGGGCGCCGACCCCAACCGCTTCGCCGGCTACGACACCTCCATCCCGGCCTCCGAGGACGACGCCGCGGAGGAGGACACGGAGGCCGCCAACCCCGCTCCGCGCCGCCTCGCGTCCTACACGGGCCACGCCATCGCCGCCGCCGACATCCCGCGCTCGGCCGACGACGACGGGCTGCCCAAGAGGTCCCAGCGCATCATCGACCGCGAGGACGACTACCGGCGCCGCCGCCTCAACCAGATCATCTCGCCGGAGCGCCATGACCCGTTCGCTGCCGGGGAGGCCACCCCTGACCCCTCGGTGCGGACCTACGCCGATGTCATGCGCGATGCGGCGCTGCAGAAGAAGAAGGAAGACCTGCTGCGGGAGATTGCGAAGAAGAAGAAGGAAGAGGAGGAGAAAGAGAAGGAGAAGAAGGCTGCTGCGCCTGAGCAGCCTGCTGCCACCACGAAGCGGCGCAACAGGTGGGATCAGTCTCAGGACAGTGATGCTGCTGCTGGGGCCAAGAAGGCGAAGACATCCTCGGACTGGGATGCTCCTGATGCAACTCCTGGGATTGGGCGCTGGGACGCAACACCAGGACGTGTTGGAGATGCAACACCCTCTGTGAGAAGGAATAGATGGGATGAGACGCCAACTCCGGGGAGGATGGCCGATGCTGATGCAACGCCTGCAGCTGGCGGTGTTACTCCCGGGGCAACTCCTTCTGGTGCTTGGGATGCTACTCCAAAGCTGCCTGGTGGTGTCACACCAACCCCTGGTAAGAAGCAGAGATCAAGGTGGGATGAGACACCAGCAAGTATGGGGAGTGCCACCCCTGGTGGTCTTGGTGCTGCAACACTTGCTGGTTATACTCCTGGACCAACACCGTTCGGTGCAGAGAATCTTGCCACACCAACGCCTAGCCAGATCGCTCGTGGCCCGATGACTCCAGAGCAGTACCAGCTCATGCGGTGGGAGCGGGACATTGAAGAGAGGAACAGGCCTCTCACTGATGAGGAGCTTGATGCCATGTTCCCGCAGGAGGGGTACAAGATTCTTGAGCCCCCGGCTTCCTACCAGCCCATAAGGACCCCAGCAAGGAAGCTTCTTGCAACACCAACACCTCTGGGAACACCACTCTATGCTATTCCAGAGGAGAATCGTGGGCAGCAGTTTGATGTGCCCAAGGAGCTGGGTGGTGGTTTACCGCTCATGAAGCCAGAGGATTACCAGTACTTTGGAACATTGCTGAATGAGGATGAGGAGGAGGAGCTATCGCCGGAGGAGCAGAAGGAGAGGAAAATCATGAAATTGTTGCTCAAAGTGAAGAATGGCACACCCCCACAGCGTAAAACAGCACTTCGGCAGCTGACAGACAAAGCCCGGGAATTCGGTGCTGGACCATTGTTCAACAAAATCCTGCCCTTGCTCATGCAGCCAACACTAGAGGACCAGGAGCGGCATCTTCTTGTGAAGGTTATTGATAGGGTACTGTATAAGCTGGATGAGCTCTAGATCGTAGGAACTACAAGCAGCTTGTGGAAACTACAGTGGAGATGGCAAATAAGGTTGGAGTTGCTGATATTGTTGGGAGGATTGTTGAGGATCTGAAAGATGAAAGCGAACCCTACAGAAGAATGGTGATGGAAACAATTGAGAAGGTGGTGGCCAACTTGGGTGCTTCAGATATTGATGCTCGTCTAGAGGAACTGCTTATTGATGGTATTCTGTACGCTTTCCAAGAGCAGACGAGTGATGATGCGAATGTTATGCTTAATGGTTTTGGAGCTGTGGTTAATGCTCTTGGACAGAGAGTTAAGCCTTACCTTCCTCAGATTTGTGGTACCATCAAGTGGCGATTGAACAACAAGAGCGCTAAAGTTAGGCAGCAAGCTGCTGATTTGATCTCCAGGATAGCTATTGTCATGAAGCAGTGCCAGGAGGAGCAGCTTATGGGTCACTTGGGTGTTGTGCTGTATGAGTACTTGGGAGAGGAGTATCCTGAAGTGCTGGGTTCAATTCTTGGAGCCTTGAAGGCCATCGTCAATGTCATTGGTATGACTAAAATGACTCCCCCAATAAAGGATCTTCTTCCTCGTCTGACCCCCATCTTGAAGAACAGGCATGAGAAGGTCCAAGAGAACTGCATTGATCTTGTTGGTAGGATTGCTGATCGTGGAGCAGAATTTGTGCCAGCAAGGGAATGGATGAGGATTTGTTTTGAGCTGCTTGAAATGTTGAAGGCTCACAAGAAGGGTATTAGAAGAGCTACTGTGAACACATTTGGTTATATTGCTAAGGCTATCGGGCCTCAGGATGTGTTGGCCACCCTGTTGAATAACTTGAAGGTGCAGGAGCGACAAAACCGTGTTTGCACAACTGTAGCAATTGCTATTGTTGCTGAAACTTGCTCACCTTTCACAGTTTTGCCTGCCCTTATGAATGAGTACCGGGTCCCAGAGCTCAATGTCCAAAATGGTGTTCTGAAGTCTCTCTCTTTCCTCTTTGAGTATATTGGTGAGATGGGCAAAGATTACATATATGCTGTCACTCCTTTACTTGAAGATGCTCTAATGGATAGAGATCTGGTTCACCGGCAGACTGCTGCCTCTGCTGTTAAGCATATGGCTCTAGGTGTTGCTGGCTTGGGTTGTGAGGATGCTCTTGTCCATCTACTTAACTATGTCTGGCCCAACATTTTTGAGACATCACCCCACGTCATAAATGCTGTCATGGAGGCGATCGAGGGGATGAGGGTTGCACTAGGTTCAGCTGTGATTTTGAATTATTGCCTGCAAGGTCTCTTCCATCCAGCAAGGAAAGTGCGTGAAGTGTATTGGAAGATCTACAACTCTCTATACATTGGTGCACAGGATGCACTTGTTGCTGCTTATCCTGCCCTGGAGGATGATGGGGATAACATCTTTAGCCGTCCAGAGTTGGCAATGTTTGTCTGATTAACGTGAGTCTTGCTTACTCCAACTTTTTGCATGCAATGATTATTAAAAGGTCCATTTTTGAGTTATATAGTTTGTATCCTTAGATCATGCTGCTACAATCTACTTGCTTAGATGCTTTTTTGTATTCCAGTGACCAATCTCATGCTTTTAGTATGCTTTAATTGATTTCTCATGTTGCACTATTCTTTAGGTGATTTTTCTTTTTCGAACAACCCTGGAATGATTATTGCTGTGCTGTTTACTTAAAACACTGATACATCCTTATGAGATGTTTTGTTGCGCTGTGGACTGTCAAGGCTATCTAGATAGTGCATCTTGTGCCCTGCTTGTGGACAGTGAGTTTCTGCACCCAATTTGGATTTAATATGTTTCAACAAAGCTGTCAATTAGAACTGGGCAGAGCCAGTTAACAAAAACTGTCCATGTCAATTACTGCTTTTGAGAGTTATTCATTGGTATTTTGTATGCTATCATTAGGCTGAATGTTCAAATTTCAGGATAATAGCAGTGTAGTTTCAGTTGTCATCAAATAACTTTCAAAAGCATACTCATAGAAGTGCTATCATAGGGGGGGAAAGATGTAGCATTGGAAACATACTGATTCTATAGATTATCTTTTTGTGGTCTTCTTTTAATTGAGTCCTTTATACCTTCCTAATAGCATAAAAAAAATGTGACAACCTAACAAAAGAATTGATTGGCAAATACCAAGAAAAAGATAAAAGATTGAGTAGAAAAAGAAATATAGAAGTTTTAACCAAATACTGAGTATTGCAAAGTTGTCAATACAGTTATTCTGGTCCAGTTGCAACCAAACATACATGATGAGCAGTTACAGTGAAATAGAAACATCAACACATTGAACTCCTTCAATAGAAGATATTCCAGCACAAGCAATAACAAGCACAGATGCTGTCAGGCATCCAATTGACAGAGCTAGTACTACACTGGATCGCATAGCTCTTGTTTGCATTAGTGATGATCCAGGAAATGAAATGAATCACAATGTAAATCATGATGAAATCTTGCAAATGTCCTCGTATTTGACAGCCCTGAGAACCTTCCCATTTCCCAAGTCTTGTTAGCATTTTAGCAGTGCATGGCAAGTTGATCTGTGCAGTTCCTTTTTTTCATCTTTTTTTTCCTTGTATGTCTCTGCAAAAGAAGGATCTGATATGCAAACGCATTGACAGGCTGGATGTACATGTCCATGTGTCGTCATCCATATGCATGTGAAGCTTGAACTGGGTGGTATTTGAAATAGAGCTCGTACTTAAATTACTTGGTGTTACCTCTTGTGATGCATGTTATTGAAGTTGCATCTTTTTGTATTTGCAGGATTGTTCCATCTGAAGGGGTTGCAATGTTTAGGAATTATTTTTCCTGGATTTACTGTATTTTAGTGCTAATTTGCTGGCACAAACTGATCTACTGACCATTTGGGAATTGCTTTGTTTTCAGGCTACTCTAGGTTCAAGCTACTGAGGAGTCCCCGCCGGATCGAGGACCAGTCCCAGGCACAGAAAGTCTTATCCCTGCGGCATGTTCACTTTACACTATGATACGATGATCCTATATTTTGAAGGAGAAATGGCAATGCTAGTTTGCTGTCGTCTTGTTATGGATATTAAATGATTGTGTTCTCAAACTTCGTATTAACTGAGGATGTTATACAATGTTCTGTGAACCATGGAAATTGTGAGCTCCTTTTCGTTTTTGTTTGCTCACTGTATCGTTAGAGAACATAAGAAAGAGAGATATTATATGTGCCTGTTACAACTGGGAAGTTGCTTGGCGTTTATAGAGCCATGATCATTTTATGCAATTAGAGCTCAACTCGCTTTCATGTACACTTGACATACATGATACCTTAAAATTCCGTTTGGGATTATTTGAATCATCTAAACATTCAACTTTGATCCTTCGTTTGATGTTTGAATCATCTAAACTTTGATTTTCGTTTCACGCTTTGCTCTGTGATGGAACATCGAGGGCGAATGAGCCATAGATTTTGAAGCAAGAACAGATGGCTTTTTGTAAGTACTGATGAGCATTTCGCTTGGAAACTGTCCATAGACGCCCTATGGCCTAGGCGGCAATATAAAGTTAGATATGTTCCGGAATATGCTCTCCTGCCGTCGGGAAAAAGTTCGGCGGCACGTCGTCGGGTTTTGAGTTTTCTCGTTGGCAACACGCCACGGCAAGCATCTCTGCAATTTACTTAGGCCGTGTTTAGTTCCCAAAACTTACCAAAAAGCAACTCCCAAGTTCACTATGTAAAAAGAAAGATTCCCTCACATCAAAATGTCATAACATGCATGGAATACTAAATGTAGATGAAATCAAAAACTAATTGCACAGTTTTGTTGTACACTGCGAGACAAACATTTTGAGCCTAATTAATCATTTTTTTGACAATTTTTCGCACATACAAACGAAATGCTACAGTGGCGCAATGATTACGAAGAGACATCATCGTACCAAATTTGGCCACCCAAATTTGATATCTAAACAAGGCCTTAACTAAAAAAAACATCTCTGGCAGCATGCAACTATTCTGAATTTCACGTGGCTTCCATCTAGTGCTAGTACTCCGTAGTAGGGATGACGGGCTAAAGCTGGTGAATGCTAGTGGTTTTTACTTCGATGTTTAGTCCTTTGGGATTTGAAATCATCTTTGCATACAACACGCCACTTAAACATCTTCTACTTTTAGGGGTGTTTAGTTCCATGAAAAGAGGTAAAAAGTGGGGTGAAAAAGTCACATCGGATACTGTAGCGCACTGTAGCACTTTTCGTTTGTTTGTGGTAAACATTATCCTACCATGACCTAACTAGGCTCAAAAGATTCGTCTCGTCGCTTGTTGTGTACATCAAAACCATACAATTAATTTTTTATTTACCCATGTTTAGTGCTCCATATATAAGGAGAGAGATTTGATGTGATAGGTGAAAAGTGAAGTTTAGAGAGAGAATTTTTAAAAATTTAATGATGGGATGGGTAACTAAACAGGGCCCTAGAAAATTTTGTCCTCACAGTAGCCAAACCACGGCCTTGACACGACAGTTCAAATTATCTAAGTAATCATTTTGCTTTTCAAGTCTACAACATTTAAAACAGGCTAACAATCAAACGTTGTACATTTAAAATGAAATTATGAAACAATATAATTAGCTTGTTTTTGAGTATATGAACTTGTCGGGCAGTGGTGTCAATGCTATATGATTAGGGATGCAAGTGGGTACTCAACGAGTTTTTTGGGTCAGCCACCTTAATTTATTTTACCTTATAAATAAATTACATATCATACCATTCTAGTTTATTTTTCTAAGTTTTGGATATATAGTTGCATCCCTATATATGATTGTTTCGGCTCAAAATACTAGGATGTGGCTAAAAGTACAATCCCTCAAATTTCAAATATATGGCGCGTAGTCCAAACAAATATATAACAAATACTTCCCCGTTCCTAAATATAGGTCGTTTGACTTTTTTAACCCCAAGTTTGATCGCTTCGTCTTATTCAAAATTTTGTGTAAATTATCATATTTTTTATGGTGACTTGCTTTATTAATATATAATTTACGAAAATGTTTTAAATTTGACTATATTTTTACAAATTTTTTGAATAAGACGAACCGGTCAAACTTAAGATAAAAAAGTTAAACAACCTCTATTTAGGAACGGAGAGAGTATATGATAATATAGATAATGCTCGTAAATTTATAAAGTCAGGATGGTACTGGTACCTACATAGTAAATGTACAAAGAAGGTGGATTTTTCTTTGAGCAACCATAAAATGGTGGAATTGGTTCGGGTGGGTGGAAACGCACGCGGGCGCATGCATGCTCCGGACGCGTGACAGGATGGTCCGTTTGGTCACCAACTTTGACCGCGCCCACGGACCCACCCGCTCGTCCACCACACGCAAGAGCAAGACCCCACCGCACCACACCGAACCAAAGACGAGACCGGACCAAACCGCCCGCCCGCCCGCCGCGGTAGCGTGACGGGCCCACCAAAGGCAGCAACAACACATGGCCGGGTTCGCGCGTGCCACCACCGCGCCGGCCCCGCCGCCGGCGACGGCGCTGCTCACCGGCGAGCGGCTCGTGGTCTTCCTCTTCGCCGCGCGCGTCGCGCTAGAGGCCCCGGCCCGCCTCGCGGCGCCGCTCGCGGCCCTCGCCGCGGCCGCGCTCGCCGTCGAGCTCGCCGTGGATGGCTCCGCCCACGCGGCCTCCTCCCCGCTCCGACGCTTCAGGACCAGGTGCGTGGATGCTTGCCCCCTCTCTCGCTCCGTGCGATCTCTCCCCTGCCCCCGTTGAATTGGACTGGAACTCTGGAAGCCTCCGCGATTTGGTTTGCTGTGGGGAGTATGGCGCAGTGTTAAATTGAGGCCATGCTCGGTTCCTCCGTCCAGCGAGCTAGGTGCGTAGGAGCTCCGGTTTAGTGGATGGAAGTGCAGTGCCGTGGAAAGCTCCTGGTGGAGCTGGGAAACCCGAGGCCAATTCATGCGAATGGTTGGGCTGTAATGCATGAGCAATTGGGGAATACTTAGTGAATTATCAGATGCACTGGATATTGAGTTGCGAACGGAAGAGATGACTCCCTATTGAGATGAACGTTTTAATTTAACGTACCATGGAAATGCAGTATATACTCCACAGCAGACAAATGCGGTTAGCCTGTGCCTTATTTGGCTGACAGGAAAGATCAGATTAGTGACTCTCTTCAGATTAGCTAGGATTCTGTGATTTCCAGGACTTATTGCATGCTCTTTTGAGGCTAAACTCTCTGTAGCTGCTCAAATATTAGTTTGCACTCTGTGTTGTGTGCGACCTACCTAGCTTCTACTATCCAAATGCTCTTGTGTGCAGTGTGCTTCTACCAAGACTCATATTAAGGAAAACCATAATAACAGTGTTGTATTGTCTGCTTCAGGCCAGGTGCTTCATCAGGCATACTTCTTGGTGCCACTACTCTGCCCAGCGTCATGCTTTCTCAATTAATCCAGCGGTCAAGGCTCTTACCAGCTGATCCTAATGGAACTGAAGGTATATTTATGTTTTTGTTGTATTGATCGTGTTGTCTATTAAATAAGATTTTCCTGAATTCTACATTGAAATTTCACGATTCAAAGTGTTTCTAAAGTGTATCTATTGTCTATTTTGTTGTTTGTTTTTTTCCTTATGTGACACACAGTTTGCTAATTATATGTCCTATTTCCATTGCCAGAATTTGCATACCTTGAAATGCAGTACTGGGCAGCATCAATCAGCTGTCTCAGTGTGCTAGCTTTCTTCCTTTGGCATCTACGGCAGTCTCCCAGCAATGGAATTTCTAAACATTTGAAATACGGCTCATTGTTGGTAGCTTTATATCCAATGACATACTTCTTGTCTTTTCCACTGAAGACTGATGGAGGTAACATGCGTGCTTAATATGCATTTAATGTAAATTAGGTCCAGCATACCCAAGGAGGTTGTCAAAATGACCTGTATGTCGAATTTATTGTAGGTCCGATGGGAATGACCAATATGGTATATATGCTCTCGCATGGAATCGCTGCTGTGATCGTAATCAAGCATATTCTAGAGAAGTTCCCTTCATCTTCATCTTTTGGTTTGTACTTGAAATCCAAGATGTAATTAGATCTTTAATCCATTTCTTTTTGTCGTGTCTGATTTCATATGATAATAGAAATTCATTTTTTTAAAATCTTATAGTTACAAGTCCAGCTACCGCGTCTGGTTCTTTTAAATTTCCGTAATCTATCAGCGTATTTCTCAATTCCCTTGACTTGGAGTTTTCCTTCTTTTTCCTCATTATTTACCTTTCTTCATATTTCAGGTGAGGCACTTCTGGTGTCCAGTGGTCTTGTTCTTTACTTTGGTGACATGTTGGCCCATACTCTTTCAAAGGTGTGATTTATTCTACTAGCGAAATAGTGGCAAACCTGATTTTATTTGTTTATTCACTTAATTATTCTCTTGCATTTGGGATGATAGATGGAGTTCTCCATGTCATCAAAAGCATTCATTCACACGCCTGGAACTAGAAGTGATATAACCACAATTATTCAGGTAGAGTTGCTTTTTTACTGTCTTGCATGAGTGTCATAGCCTGCTTATCTTTATTCCCTTATCTTTTGGCAGGGGGTTTTACTTGGCCTGTTTCTACTTCCATTGCTATACAAAAGCTCTCTTCGGTTTTGGGATTACTGTAGGATGGTGGGAAAGCAACGGACACAAGCGGCTGAGGAACATATGCGAAAAAGAATTGGTTCTGTTGTATTCTATATCTCGCTGTTGGTGATGTTAATGTTTTTAGTGCCATCATGGACACACCTTGTTCAAGGTCTCCAAGTGCACCCTTTTGTTTGGTAAGCATTGCAGTTCACCTTTTCACGAAAAAGAACCTAATAAACATGCACACAAACATGCCCTCTTAATCATACACATCATTTAGTTTGGCACCCTTATATTGAATATCTCACTGTGTTTGGTTATTGGGATTCCTCGTTACAAAATATGTTGTCTTAGAATCGACAGCAAAAACATTCTATTTTTCATCATATATTTTTCCTATCAATATTGAGTGGTTGAGAGACATAATTTAACAGGGATGATTACTTCAAGTTTATGATTCCTTTGTCCTTTGGTCTGTGTGAATAGGGTAGTTGGAGAACATACTTGGGATGTATTTACGCTTTGTGAGATGTTATTTCTTGTAAAACCTTTTAAGATGGGTGACTTATGTTTGCTAAATGATTAATTGTTTCACAGGATCATTAACTACATGTTCACTGATTCACATGAACGACTTGCTTTATGTGCATACTGGATATGTGTGATATATGTATCAGTTAGAAGGTTCTACAGCATATCAAAGCAAAGCAAAACAGAGAGGATTCTTTTGCGCAAGTATTATCATCTTGTAGCTGTTCTGATTTTCTCTCCTGCAGTTATATTTCAGGTGATTTATGCAATTCTCAGTTCAATTTCTATCTGTGCTAAAACAAAGTTTAATGTCCATCAGAAGCAGAATATTCAGTAGTTTGTTCTGGAAAAAATGTTCATGTTTTGCAGCCTGCTTTCTTGGACTTGGCCTTTGGTGCAGCATTTGCAGTTTTCTTAATGTTGGAGATGATACGAGTAAGAAGTTTACTGTTTTGTCTTCCCATGTTCTTTTTACTTACTACTTTCTATTAATTTTAGTAACATGTGCTCTTTGCCCCAAAAATGTTTAACAATATTTCAGATCTGGGAAATATACCCTCTTGGGCGTATTGTGCATCAGTTTATGAATGCCTTTACTGATCATCGTGATTCTGAGATTCTTATTGTTAGGTAGGTGTCCTTTAGTAATTAGTAGGCTTCATTTCCCTCATTTCATATCTCACCCTTTTTTTCATATCATGTGGTATGATAAACCTGATATTATCGGTGTTTTCAGCCATTTTTCACTCTTACTGGGATGTGCACTTCCTAAATGGATGTCATCTGGATTAAATGACCGACCACTTGCCCCTTTTGCTGGAATTCTCAGCTTGGGCATAGGTGATACCATGGTAACTTCTATGTCTAATGCGTTTGATCTGTTAATTATTACTCCGATGACTAATTATACCTGATATCATGCTTGGGCATAGGAGTATCTTTGATCCATATGACTAATTCTCTTCCTTTCTTTCCTAGGCATCAATGATAGGTTACAAGTACGGCGTGTTAAGATGGAGCAAGACAGGAAGTGAGCTCTGTTTCTTTTTGTGTTTTTGTCCTTCCACTCGTTGTTCTCTGAACTCTTATATGCTTTCGTCTTTTCTGAAATACTAGAGAAAACAATTGAAGGCACAGCAGCGGGCATAACTTCTGTGCTAGCAGCCTGCTCGATTCTGGTGTCACTCTTAGCTTCCAGTGGGTACATTCTTTCACAGGTTAGACCTCATTCCCGCTTTTAAGCTACTGAAAGTGAAACCAACAAAGCAAGCACAACATCTTACTGACCATCATTTCCTTGCTGACACAGAATTGGCTATCGCTTTTGATAGCTGTAACATTGAGCGGGTTATTGGAGGCATATACAGCACAGCTCGACAATGCTTTCATACCTCTCGTGTTCTATAGTCTTCTATGTCTATAGGAGTAAGCTTCTGTACATCAAACTGACCTCCTTGAGGTCCTCTTTTTGTTTACTAATATATGCTAATATATAGTGCCATGTGTTATTTGTACATTAGTCACTTGGTCTCCTTAGTACATCAACTGCCTGATGGTTTAGGGAAATCAGGCTGATGGTTTAAACAGACGCATAGGAACAGAATTAGGGAAACATAAATGTTGTTCAATAGATGGCATTTTTGTTATAGTTGACTGTACATAAAGTCTTATCTGAACCTGTTATTGGAATATACATGTTCCTCCAAACTATTTGTGGGCAGCGTGGTGTTTGTGTTACCCACTGGCAAGAATGGAGAAGTGACTCGGGTGCAGTGTGAGATTTTGGTACTCAGATTCATATACATTGTGTCTTTGTAATCATCTTTCATTTATATTGATTGATGTGAACTTGAAGCCGGATTCAGTCTGTTCGCATCAGTCCTTGATATGGATGCTCTTATCATCGTTGTACGATGTGTGGACTGTGGACGGATCATGAACATTGAACAGGAATGTGCGTGCCGCACTGCCCCTTGCTTAGCGATACAATGTGGGGTGCTCGATTGATGTAAAGTTGAGCTTTGGATTTTATTTTTACTTTTGTAAATGGTGATGATATTGGCCGTGTGGTGGATAGATGCAGTGGCGGACCCAAGGTCCAGGGCTCCCGTGAGCTAATCTCCATTGCATGCATAGTTAAGCACTTAAGCTGGGCAAAAAAGTAACTGACAAGGCATACATCTGCAATTCTGCACAGACATCATAGCTGGTCTGCAGACTGTAGCGTCTGCCCAGGCTCTACAATATGTTTGGTTCCGCCACTGGATAGTAATCATGAGCATCTCCAAGAGTCTCTCTAAACCCCACTATCTAAATCATCATTTAGAGAGCCATTTGAATACGAATCGTTTTCTATATATTTTCGTTTTCCAACAGCTTTTCTATATCTTGTATGCACTCTGAAAAGCTATTCTCTTTTCTATATTTGAAGAGCGAGAAATCCGGAATAGAGAGTGACTATGTCTCCTTGAGGTCCTCTTTTTGTTTACTAATATATGCTAATATATAGTGCCATGTGTTATTTGTACATTAGTCACTTGGTCTCCTTAGTACATCAACTGCCTGATGGTTTAGGGAAATCAGGCTGATGGTTTAAACAGACGCATAGGAACAGAATTAGGGAAACATAAATGTTGTTCAATAGATGGCATTTTTGTTATAGTTGACTGTACATAAAGTCTTATCTGAACCTGTTATTGGAATATACATGTTCCTCCAAACTATTTGTGGGCAGCGTGGTGTTTGTGTTACCCACTGGCAAGAATGGAGAAGTGATTGGGCCCCAGTGTGAGATTTTGGCGCTCAGATTCATATATTGTGTCTTTGTAACCATCTTTCATTTATTTATATTGATTGATGTGAACTTGAAGCCGGATTCAGTCTGTTCGCATCAGTCCTTGATATGGATGCTCTTATCATCGTTGTACGATGTGTGGACTGTGGACGGATCATGAACATTGAACAGGAATGTGCGTGCCGCACTGCCCCTTGCTTAGCGATACAATGTGGGGTGCTCGATTGATGTAAAGTTGAGCTTTGGATTTTATTTTTACTTTTGTAAATGGTGATGATATTGGCCGTGTGGTGGATAGATGCAGTGGCGGACCCAAGGTCCAGGGCTCCCGTGAGCTAATCTCCATTGCATGCATAGTTAAGCACTTAAGCTGGGCAAAAAAGTAACTGACAAGGCATACATCTGCAATTCTGCACAGACATCATAGCTGGTCTGCAGACTGTAGCGTCTGCCCAGGCTCTACAATATGTTTGGTTCCGCCACTGGATAGTAATCATGAGCATCTCCAAGAGTCTCTCTAAACCCCACTATCTAAATCATCATTTAGAGAGCCATTTGAATACGAATCGTTTTCTATATATTTTCGTTTTCCAACAGCTTTTCTATATCTTGTGTGCACTCTGAAAAGCTATTCTCTTTTCTATATTTGAAGAGCGAGAAATCCGGAATAGAGAGTGACTATGTTTACATAACCAAATAAAGAAGCTGTTGGAAGGTAACTTTTTAATCAAAATCTCTAAATCTAGTAATCTTGATAAATTTAGAGAGTCTCTTGAAGTTGCTCTAACATGGTCAATGTTTGTGTTTCTCACATTCCTTTTGGAAATATGGAATCTGAAAGTACGTTGGAGTGAGTTCCATATTACAATCCATCCGTGGAATGTCTGAACTGTCGTGTATGTTGTGTTGTGATGTGATCAAATGATCAACGGGCAAATCGGCACTGCCTGTCGTGCAGATCACTTGCCACGCACTTCTTCCACGCAATATGATGTGTGTGTCAATCGGCAAACCCTGTGAAGTTTCTTGTGGAATCCCTATGTTTGACACCTGAAGATCTGAAAACACCTTTCCTCTTTATCACATGGCATCTGAAGAGATGGTGAAGCTGGGATTGATTCATGAATTTGCCCGGTCTTTACCTACATTCTACAGAAATTACACTATTACAGAAATCAACGTCACAAACGGCCAACCACAAACGGTTTTCGAAAATATTACCGTCACAAATGGTTCTACGCGATCTATGCTTGGTTGGCTGGTGGCCTTCCCGTATTGAAAAATATTTTTTTCTATTGTTTTCCTATTTTTGAAGGACTCACCACGCCAGCACACGACGAGCTGTACGCGTTGGAACTCGTGGCTGGCTGCCCATGGCGGTACGTGAATTGACTCTCTCTGTTTTTTTTGGAAAAAATTACGTGAACCGACTCAAGAGCTAGTAGCGTGTATATACGTGTTGAACGGAGTTGACGCGAACTTGCACAGCAGCAGCAAGGTAACATGGCTCCTTCGAACCCAAGGAAACGAAATGGGGAGCCTCTCTCACCTGGCCCCACATGTCATCCTCGTGCAGGTGCGCCAGACCGGGTGCCGTCCTGACCGTGACCGGCCCAGCCGCCCAGGAAGCCGGGAACCGTCGGAACTCGCCGCCGACATAGGGAAGGCCGCGGCGGAAAGGAAAGGAAACGAAACGAAACGAAATAAAAGGCCCAGCACGCGGCGCTTACGGGCCCAATTCCAAAGCAACCCGAGCGCCCCCAAGCCCACCACCGAGCAAACCCTACTGCCCCCGCTGGGCGTCCGCCCCACGAGGCCACGAGCTCTCTCTCTCTCTCACACACACACACGAGGAAGAGAGGAGAGGGGAGGAACGAGTCGAGCCGCGCCCCGCCTCCGTCGGAACCCCTTATAAGCCGCCTCCCCCCCAAACCCTCCCTTCCCTTCCCCTAGTCCCTGTTCCTGCCCTCCCCAACCTAGACGCACGCCTCCGCCGAATCGAATCCGAGACGCCGATCTCGGATTCGCCGCCGCCTCCTCCTCCTCGCCATCGTCGTCGCGCTCCCCTCCCCGCCGCTCGTCAGGTAACCACCAGATCTGTCTCATGCCTGTGCGCGCGCTTTGTTCCGGATGGTTTCGGTGGCGCTCGCTCGATCTGGCCGCGCCGTTCATTTCCGTGGATCCTGGGGTTTATCTGTCGGCGTCGGGCCCGGATCTGGGTTGATTCGGAGGAATCCAGTTCTGCAGGTCTGTGTGGAGGTGCGACGCGGATGATTTTCGTGCCCTTTGGGGGACCCTTTGTGAGGGGGTTTGAGAGGAGGGGCGCGGCATGGGGGATTTGGCTGGTAGAAACGTTTGTTGTTGGTTATAGATATAGGGTCTAGGCGGCTTTCGCTGCTGATTGTACTGTTGTAGTAGTCTGAGCATGGTTTTAGTAGTAAGCAGCACTTTTACTAGCACCAGATTTTGTCTGTTTTGGTTGAGTGAAGAAAAGAAACTTAGTTTCGTCTTGCGTTCCATGTTTATTTCGCCTCACATGAGCAGTCCAGCATGTGTTGTGAACCACGTCTCTTGTGCTGTTAGCACCTTTAGTGATGCTAAAAGTTGTGAACCTCGTGCTTTATACTGTCGGTGATGCTAAGAATTAGGTGCAGTGTTTCTCGTACTTGCCGTGCCTGCCATGTAGTCATCTCTGTTCTGCTTTCGCTATTCCAGTTTGCTGTTGCTGTTAAGTTAACCTGCTCATTATTTTCTTCACTCTACAGCCATGGCAGGATTGGCACCAGAGGGTTCCCAGTTTGATGGCAAGCAGTATGACAACAAGATGCAGGAGCTCCTGTAAGTCATCTTGCATCAATTTTGCTCTTTGCACATTTGCCACTTTATGCTGTATTTAGCTCTCTGTTTCCTCTCATCCCGTTGTTCCATGGATTTATGGATGTTTTAACTTGTGTAATAACAGAACTGAAGAATTCTTCACTTCGTACGATGAGGTCTGTGAGAGTTTTGACAACATGGGGCTCCAAGAGAACCTTCTGAGGGGCATCTATGCCTATGGTATGTAAAGATCTCTACTTCCCGATGTTCAATTGTTATAGTCTTGTGTTCAATTGTTATAGTTTTCATATGCTCTATAATAAACTTGTTACTTCATTTGCAGGTTTTGAGAAACCATCAGCCATTCAGCAAAGGGGAATTGTTCCCTTCTGCAAGGGGCTTGATGTGATTCAGCAAGCTCAATCTGGAACAGGAAAGACAGCTACTTTCTGTTCTGGAATTTTGCAGCAGCTTGATTATGGATTGGTTGAGTGCCAGGCATTGGTTCTTGCTCCAACCCGTGAGCTTGCGCAGCAGATTGAGAAGGTCATGCGTGCCCTTGGGGACTATTTGGGTGTCAAAGTGCATGCCTGTGTCGGTGGAACATCTGTCCGCGAGGACCAAAGGATTCTTGCTAGTGGTGTGCATGTTGTTGTGGGCACACCAGGACGTGTGTTTGATATGTTGCGTAGGCAATCCCTGCGCCCAGACAACATTAAGATGTTTGTGTTGGATGAAGCTGATGAGATGCTTTCTCGTGGTTTCAAGGATCAGGTTTGCTTCTTACTCCTCTTTATGTCACAACTTTGGTGCTATGAACACCCATGCTTGATATCCATTATATGCTGTAACTGAGTCTAGCAAATGGTAGTGTTTTTTATTCAGTTATGTTGCATGAACCCATTGTGCCCCAAACCAGGTTGTGGTTTATTATCTAATTGTCTGCTAGTGTATCACACATTTTGATTTGGAATTTGATGAAGAACATTTCTGATCCTTAAGTTACTTGATTACATTAATCTTACTAGCTTGGTAGGATAATTTTTCATGGTTTCAGTGCTTGATTAAATTGATTTTACTAGCTTATAAGGATTGCAGCTTTACATTGTTTCAATGCTTGATTAAATTAGTCTTACTAGCTTAGTTGTACTGTAGCCTTTACAGTGGTATTCAGTGCTTGGTTAAATTATTTTACTAGCTTGGTGGTGTTCAGTGCTTGATTTAATTATTTTACTAGCTTGATGGTGTTCAGTGCTTGATTTAATTAATTTTACATGGTATTCACTGCTTGTTAGAATTGTAATATGCACTGAGAATGTTCTTGACCTTCCTAGTAGCTTATTGTTTCCTAAAGCAGCTTGTAAATGTTCCATCTTTGTTGAGCTGACATATGTGCCCTTTGCAGATCTATGATATTTTCCAGCTTCTTCCATCAAAGATTCAGGTTGGTGTGTTCTCTGCTACCATGCCCCCTGAGGCCCTGGAGATTACCCGCAAGTTCATGAACAAGCCTGTCAGGATTCTTGTCAAGAGAGATGAGCTCACCCTTGAGGGTATCAAGCAGTTCTATGTCAATGTGGAGAAGGAAGATTGGAAGCTCGACACCCTCTGTGACCTGTACGAGACTCTGGCCATCACCCAGAGTGTCATCTTCGTCAACACCCGCCGCAAGGTGGACTGGCTCACAGACAAGATGAGGAGCAGGGACCACACTGTCTCTGCCACGCACGGTGACATGGACCAGAACACCAGGGACATCATCATGAGGGAGTTCAGGTCTGGGTCCTCCCGTGTGCTCATCACCACCGACCTGCTTGCCCGTGGTATTGATGTCCAGCAGGTCTCCCTGGTCATCAACTATGACCTGCCAACCCAGCCCGAGAACTACCTTCACCGCATTGGTCGTAGTGGTCGGTTCGGGAGGAAGGGTGTTGCCATCAACTTTGTGACCCGTGATGATGAGCGGATGCTGTTCGACATCCAGAAGTTCTACAACGTTACCGTTGAGGAGCTGCCGGCCAACGTCGCTGACCTTCTCTAGATTGTGTCGTAGGATAATGGTGCTGGATAAAGAAGTCTGTTTTCATTAAATATCGCCAACTTTTCTCTGTTCTGGAAGAGTGGTAATGTTGGGTTCTACTATTTGAATTGTGGCTAAGGATGGTTTCTAAGCTTTTCCTCTATGCAATGTTTGGGAAAATTTTGTAGCGTGTAGGTGTGTGCCGCATTCTGGGCTAGCTGGGTGCTGAGACACTATTGGAGTATTTTTCCTTGACTGTTAAGATAAGCCTGTGTTCTTGTCTGTGCCATTCTGCATCCTGTTTGGTGGTGAGTCTACTGCTGGCTATTTGCTGAAGTCTTGTTTATAAGATTGGCCCCTGCGGATGCTTAGGTGTTTCGTGGTTTGGATTTGCTTTGGTACAATCACAGCGTTAAATTTACGGTGAACGTTTGGGTTCAATGCGATGGCTATAGGTTTTATCCGGTGTTGTAGTCCTGTTCATAGCCGTTTTCTTTCTGGTGATGAATGTGATAAGCTCCCTTTAAAAGGTAAAAATTCCGAAGCTCCCACTGCACCTCCGCAACGAGAGTGGAGAGGAAGAAAAAAGGGTCTTTCGAAAACCCTTCGCTCGCTCGCTCCGCCCCCGACGCGGGCGCTGCAACCCGAGCGCCGCCGCCCCTCCTCCCCTTTCCCTCCCACCACGCCGCCGCCAGAGCGTGCCGCCGGGCGTCGCGCGGCCCGCAGTGAAGGCGGCGGCGGGGCCCTCCCCCTCCTCTCCGGTGGGTCGAGCCGGGAGCGGCCGACCGGCCCCCCGGAGGTCCTCGTCGACGTGGGCCGCCCCTGCGGTGATGGCGGTTCCAGCCCCCGGATCTGGGGGTTGCTCGTGTTGGAGCGCGCGGATGTGGATGGTGCAGCGGTGGCTGGGGCTGGGCGGCGACAGCGCCGGCCATGGCCGGCGCGGGCGGTGCCGGCGGCTGCTGTCGACGATGGCTGGGACAGATGGCGCAAGGGAGGCGGATGCGGCCAGCGGCCATGAGGCCCGTGCCGGCGTTGCTGGCCGCGTACGGCTGCTGCGCGCGAGCGACGGGTGCTGAGGTGTGGAGGTGGTGTGCCCTTCTCTGTTGGCGATATTGGTCCGGCGTCGCCACGGTGGTGGGGCTGGGGGCCGGCTGGTGCTTGCAGGTGGTGCCGTGGTGGTGCTTCGGGCTGTGCCGGGCTTCTTCCAGTATTGAGGCGCGGGGGGCGGGAGACTGGCTTATCCAAGTGTGCAATAGGAATGGTGCCAAGTCGGGCGAAAGCCTTCACTGACGTTGTCGGTGGCAATGGTGGCGGCGCCCTAGTGG
>OAMR01000259.1:1611531-1644885 GCA_900205405.1 Echinochloa crus-galli | reverse complement strand
AGGGCAACGGCGGCGGCCGGGAAGGCGCAGAGGAGGCGGTTGCGGCCGACGTCTTGGCCCTGTGCTGGTGTTCGGCGGGCTAGGGTTGGCTGTGGCCGGCTGCTGGCCGCGGGAGCGGCCGGCGGTGGCTGCGTCCAGGTGCTGGCTTATCTGACCTAGGCCATGCTGCCCGGAGGTGGTGGGTCGGGGCCTGGATGCGCGAGCGACGGGGGCTGTGGTGAGCAGGTGGTGTTCCCCTCTCTGTTGGCGACATTGGTCCGGCATCGTCTTGGTGGTGGGGCTGGGGGGCGGCTGGTGCTTGCAGGTGGTGCCGTGGTGGTGCTTCAGGCTGTGCCGGGCCTATTCCAGTAGTCGCTGTGGTGAGGTGGGGCGGGTTTCTGCCATGTGCAAGTGTGTACATTAGGAACGGTGCTGGTCGGGCGAAAGCCTTCATCGACGGTTGTCGGTGGCCATGGTGGCGACGCTCTTGTGGCGCCATTCTTCCTGCTGAGGGCACCATTGCGATGCATCGTTTCTACTGCACGGGGTTCTCTAGAGTGAAAACCCTGTCCACTTGTGGACTTGCTACGGCGGCGCCACTGGCGTCGTACCCCCCTTGGGGGCGCCGCATCCGGAGACCCAACTTGGCTTGACATTGGTGGTTGCTTGGTGGTGTTGCTCGCGTGCGGCGGCAATGGTGGTGCGTCTCGTCCGTGTTGGCAGGAAGGTGCAAAGGGCCCATGGGTGCTGGAGGTTTTCAGTTGGCGCGCATGGTCCGGTGATGACTCCGGTGACAGTTGGACGGAGGTCTTACTCTCATAGCGGCTTCAGATATCTGAGTCCTTGGCAGAGGAGTGCGAGGCGGTGGGAGAGGCGAGGCCCTCACGCAGAGAGGCCAGGATCAGTGATTTTCTTCGGCGCCGTGACGGGAGTTTCTGCTGAAGCTCCACTGAGACAGAGGGATCACGATCATGTGAGTTCGTCTGAGGAGGATGGCCCCATGGTGGAGTCTGGAATGCTGCTCGAGCTTGCAGCAGGCCATGACATTTGTGGTGGCTTATGTTGGCTTCTCTCCCGGTTTGTAGTGGTGTAGTGTTTTGTTGTGTGCGTTTGTTTGCGTGCGCCGTTGATGTGGTGGTGGTGTTCGTTTCGGCGCGTTATGTACGAATGCTCCTTCTTCTTATATGAATTGGCAGTGCTCCTGCCGTTACTTTCAAAAAAAAGGTAAAGTTCTCTATATGATTTTTATACATTATATGATTTTTATGTACATAGCGAGACGAATCTTTTGAGCCGATGTGACATTTTCACCAAACTTGACATTTCCTTTTCGGGAACTAAACACAGCCCTAGAATAAGTAAGGCGGCTAACACTTGCTAACAACATCCGTCTACCAGGCACTTCTCACCGTGGAACAATGATATTCTTACGCTAAGTCTATCCGGCGACCAGTCGCGCTCGCGACTTACCGCGCGACCCCGCGACTATGGGCTGGCCCAGCAGGCTTCACCCCTCCCGGCCTATCTCCCGGTCCCTTACCCAAAACTGTCGAAGCCTTTTTCTTCGCTAAGTCTATCCGGCGACCAGTCGCACTCGCGACTTACCGCGCGACCCCGCGACTATGGGCTGGCCCAGCATGCTTCACCCCTCCCGGTCTATCTCCTGGTCCCTTACCCAA
This sequence comes from Echinochloa crus-galli, assembly GCA_900205405.1. Lineage (NCBI taxonomy): Eukaryota > Viridiplantae > Streptophyta > Magnoliopsida > Poales > Poaceae > Echinochloa > Echinochloa crus-galli. The sequence goes on along the minus strand of OAMR01000259.1, from coordinate 1,643,227 downwards.
AATTGTCGAAGCCTTTTTCTTTCTCAAAAAAGAAAAACGAGAGCCACGGAGACAGAGCCGACTGCATCTAAGGGAAAAAAACCGAGAGCCAGGAGACGGAGGCGACTGCATCGGAGGGGATTCCTTCACCGGCAATGGTGGTCGCCGCCCCGTAGGACGGGACTATAGATGGCGGCCGGCCCGGCCCGGCTCGGCACGGGCACGGCTCGGCCCGCCAACCTGCCGTGCCGGGCCAGCCCGGTCCTGTCTCTTATAGCCTCATCGGGCTAACCCTTAATCATGCCGTGCCCGTGCCGGCCCATGGGCTGGCGCAACGGCCCAAGCCCGGCCCTAAGGACGTGCCGGGCCGGGCCGAGACCGGGCCAAAATTCCGTGCCATGGGCCGGCCCATGGGCCGCGGGCCAGATGGCCATCTATAGGCGGTACAAGTAGGGCAGATCTCCGGCGCCCTCAACCTGACCGTGAGTAAACGCACACCCAGCTCCCCTTCCCTCGCATCGATTTCTCAGAACTTGTGCAGCGGCTGTGCCATGAGGGTTTGGGTGGTGGGGTGGGGACACAGCGATGGGGAAGAGGAAGAGACCATGGGGGCGAAGAGGAGGATGTGTTTCATGCGCATTTTGTTGATTAATTTGGTGAACGAGGGTTTTGATTCATAATTGTAGTAGATTTGGTAAATTTTTCGCATTTTTTGGGTGCTGAATTAGCATAAATTTTGGAGGTGTCATGGACCTAGGTATGGTTAAATTTCATAGACTAGAGTAGAGTCAAATCATTCACCAAATACACAGGTTGTGACAGAATCACAGTATATAGTGTCAAATCAACCATATTTTACTGTCAATCTTTTAACCTTCATTAGATACACATAGGTTGCGACTGATTTTTGGAGTATCTAGTAATTAATCCACCCATGTTTATAATGTCATTTATGCACTATTGTAACAGATTTAGAGTACATAGTATTAATTTTATCCTCTACAAACATATGTTGTGACATTTAGAGTATACAATGTCAATTCATTAACATTATATTGTCTATACGGATGCTATTTTTTCCAGTGGCAGAGCTGTCATAGAATTTGGATTTGTGTGGGAAGTGCATAAGACAGTCTGAATTGGCAAATGGGTGAAGGAGTGTGCTGTGTTTTTGTTGGGGGTGGGTGGAGTGACATTGTCAGGGGATTGGATATGTTGATATGGGTAGTATCTAGGGGGGTACTGTGTAAAAGCACCATATTGACCCGTGCATAGATATTGTGTCATTTTTTTAACATTTTTACGTATCAGTTTATTGTTACGCCTGTTCTTTTTCTAACATGCCAAGGAAACAGAAATCTGAAAATGACGAACATGATCGCTCTTTGAAGAGGAAATCCAGAGCAGTTTTTAAAACTGAAGTGGTTGGTGGCACCTCTCAGTCAGACCAGGGACAGTGAACCTGCTCACAACCTAAGGAAAATAGGAGCAAGCCAAATAGATGTGAAACGAAAGTCCGAAGGTTTGGCAAACGAGACTCTGATGACGTATTTCAAGAGGAAACGAGCATTTCAAGGGTAAAAGACATGATGGATGATTGCCATAAAAGCCAGAAGAAACAGGTTATGGTATTTCACCAAAATCTTTCTAGTAAAAGCATCGTGTTTTCTGATGTAAATTGTTTTCTCTGTATAATTTTGTTGCGCGGCTATCATTTATCAACCTATCAACCTATGATATTTTCTTGTGTCAACCTGTATAGTAAAGCATTATCAACCTAATGACATTTTTCGTGTCAACCTGTACAGCCTAGTATTATCAACCTTTGACCTTTTTCTGTCTGAACCTATATTTTTTTATCCCAGCATATGATATTTTTTTATTAAACTCGTGTAGTCCTCTATCTTTAATTGCTTCATAAAGCAACAGATTTTTTGATAAGTCAAAACTTATATTTGACTTTTTATTCCTTTTTTAGCAGGACTTGGATCAGTCAATAGGCTCATTACCCATTAACAACAAATTTGAAGAAAGCCAACAAAAGGCCATTCAAGGTGTTTTTCGGAGGCCTATTGCTGATAAATTATTCCTGTGTACCAGAGAAGTTATCCCATTGTATACGTTGTGTCTAGGAACCTATGTGACATAAGCACCATCTATTACTTTCAACCTGTATACACCTTGTCTGGCAACCCATATACAGCCATCCACATATGACTAGTACGTTTAGATTTTACATGCTAACATACTTTTCCTAGCAAGGTACTTGCATTTTGGGATGCCAACTTGAGTACATTCAAATTTTATATGCTAACCTATTTTTTATATGCACAGTCCCTACAATGTTCAATTATAAACTTGAGTACACCAAGATTTATCACTATTTTTGTGCTGTAAGTATAAGCTCACCCCAATGTCAAGCTCATCATTATTTTTTTTCCTCTAACGACACAATCTACATGCATCCTAAATGTCAACCTAAAGCACAACAGACTTACCTGTATTTCGTTTGTTCTCACCATCACACTCTATCTAACTATCCATGCATGTTTTCATGAATCTAGCTATCAATATGTGATTTTCTATATTTTGCATGCATGCTTAACTCAATATCAATTTACATGCGTCATGTTTATAAATTGACAGCCATAATTGCGGGTTGTTCATTCTCAAGGCGATGGAACATTGGGACAGAAAGCGGTGCCTGAGTTCATTGAAGGAAATCTTGATAAAAGAAAGTATGACACGATCTATATTATTTTTTGGTTGTCAATCTATACATAGATATATGACAAAGCTTCTTATGTGTATCTTTTCTCTAGGAAAACAGATACATGTTTCTGCTCCTTTTCTCTACAACAGAGTACAAGGCGGAATGGGAAGGCCTCACAAAAAGGAAGAAGGGGAAGGCCATGGAATGACTCTGGGAAAGGGAAGCAGAAGGCCGTGGAATGATGCATCAGCAAAAGAAATAGGGGATATGATAGTTTCATGTTTTTTTTGTTTTATATACCAGCTCATGTTGTGTCTTTGTGGATTTGGGAGGAAGAATCTATGCGTTATGTTGTCTCCTGTGTAGATGGGTGGAAAACAAAAACGTGTCAATTTGTCTTCTATGCGAAGAAATATATTAAATCTGTGTCTTTGTATGATTTGTCAACTTATAAATAAGGTCCATGGTAATTCATTCACATAACGACTTACAAGCTGAGTCTGTCAAGAATGTCAATCCATTCATACCATTTCCAAATATTGTATTACCAAACAAGTTGAGTGTCACTCAAATAAATTAACACAAAATGACTAGTGTCGAAGCCAACTAGCTATCACAATAGCTCTCCAATTAATTGGACATTGTTTTGCATAAAAACATACAAGTTGTCATTTTTGTTTACTCCAATCTTTAATATGAACCCATAGAAGCTAACAAAGTTTTTTTACACATGAAATCTCTATAGATCTAGCTCACAGTTCCTTGGTGAACTTCATTTTACGGCTGAGTTAGACGACTTGATGTAGGATGCTCAGTTGTAGAACCACAGTAGCCACAGTTTCTTCATAGATTACAAACCGAGTGGATGCTTAATCTTTTTTGGCCCTCAGATGCCCTTGACTTTTTATTATTGGCGGGTCATTCAAAACTAGGATCTTTTGATGGATTAGACCTGGTAAAAAGACAAACCAAAAGTCAAGTTGATACACACGGTACTAAGGTTGACAATATGAACACACATTGATTGACAGTATATAAATGGTTCAACTTGGTTGGCGTCAACGTACTCGGTTAAGGCATAACATTAACTGTAACCACACCGGTGGCAAACAACTTTGATTGCTTCTTACACTCAGATTGTAGGGCAGCAACATGCTTCAAAAGAATCTTATGCCCTCATCATCAACCATGAATGGCCTACGTCAACCCTTCAAGCTTAATCTGTAGCAGCCGAGGGGGAAATAGAAGGAACAACTACTTCATCTTGTGTTGGTTGAAAGAAAGAAACGTCAACATCTCCAAATTCAACATTATAATCAATCATTGGATCCGTATATTTTTTAGATGCAACAAAATAAATTGATAAATCAGCATACACATGTTCTCATTGTAGGACAAAACTAGAATTCACAAATTGACACTTCAAAACAACTCAAGTTGACATACTGCTAGCACATAGGTTCCCTTCTAGGCTAGTCTTTTCACAGAACACCCAGTTTTATTTTTTTAAAACAAACCTTTCAAATTGACACGATGACAACATAAAGATTGCAACAAACTCGACTTACACAACCCACAAATTGCCATCTATGCACAACCTATGCACATTAGGTTGCTATGTATGTAAGAACATCTCACAAGTGAACAGAGAGGGAAGGAGATGCAAAAATTACAATATGCTCTAGATTGCATAAATCAAGAAGCAGCAAAGTAAATTGACAAGTCAATATCTATGGGTTGCATCTGGTTAAAAACATGAATTAACAGTACCTAGGTTGCATGTAATCAAGTTGACTTGTGCAAAAGCGTGAACTCAGAGAGAGGGAAGGAGGTTGCTACCTGAGTTCTCTAGATCTTGTGCAGATGAAACAGAATTCATGTGAATTAGCGCGGAGTGGAATTCGCATCTCATGGACCAAGATGAGGAGGAGGCGCAGCTTGGAGAACAGGATCTGGGGAAGATGAGGAAGGAACAGCCCGGAGGACAGGCACCGGGGAAGGGAGAAGGGGGCGGCATGCCATAGAATGCACAAAATCTCACGAGCCACAACCAACTAACAGTAGCAAACAGCTCAATGTAACATAAGTTGACACACTGACGGCACATACATTGCCATCTAATTTGATCATGTGTTTTTGTTTTTCTCACAAGCCACAATCACATAATGCTATAATATAAACTAAAAATCCACGATACTCAACTTGCCACACGCACATCACAAAGGTCGCCACACAAGCAACTTGAAGATGACCCACAAATTGACAGCACACAAGTTGCATCTAGTTTTTTACACAACTTGGATGACGACAAAAAATAAAAATTCCACATATTCTCATTCCCTCATATATTGAGATTAACATCATAAGAGATTGACTCTACATCTCCTCACATCTCTCCCCGCATGATGCAAAAAGTTACCTGTCTTCAATTTACCCCCAAATTTCCATAGAACAGCGATAACTGACACGAATTGACAATAAGAGAGGGATTGGTAGGGGACATTGACTAAAATTGATATGAACTGGTTAGATTTCCATAGATCAACATTTGTTGACACGAATTGAAAGGAAGGGAGGGATTGACAGGGAGAAATTGATAGGTGCGGAATTGACCGGAAGGGAAGCACATCAAAAAAATGGAGTAGTGCATCAAAAAAACTTAGATTGACACAAGTTGACATCTAGATTGACACATCCTAGCATATATAGGTTGCCATCTAGATTAGTAACCACAACAAACAAACAGAGTTTTTTCTTTAATTTCAGTTACAGACCACCCAAGTTGGCACACCAATAGTACGTAGGCTCCACACGATGGCACATAGGTTGCATCTAGTTAAAAATATGAATTGACGTACCTAGATTGCATCTACTCAAGCTGACTGTGTAGAAGCGTGAACTCAGAGAGAGGGAAGGAGGTTGTTACCTGAGTTCTCTAGATCTTGTGCAGATTGAGTAGAATTTCACGTGAATTCGCATCCCACGGACCGAGAGGACGAGGAGGAGGCGCAGCTTGGATGGAGGACGAGATCTTGAGAAGGTGAGGGAGGAGCAGCTTGGAGGGTGGATCTAGGGAAGGGGAGGGAGGAGCAGCCCATTGGAATTATCTGCACTCCTTTCTCGTCTCGGTAGGTTACAATCTAACAATTTTACTGACCAAACCTCTTAAACATAAACAACAAATTATCTGATAACCAATTCCTATCTTTTTTGTCAGCCTTGTGCAAGGATAGAGACAACAACCACTTTGTATCTCTTGTAGCAACGCTTACCTCCTCGACGCTATCAACACTGTTGTTTAAATATTAAACCTGAACAATACCTGTTAATCTCTCCTTGCAATTTTTTCAACTGCTAGCTCTTTATGTTCGTCTACTGTAAATTACCTATATCTGTTTGTATTCCAACCAAGTACCCTCATAACCTAATGTTGATGTAAATTATGCTCCCTCGTGGTTGTCTACTACCATACTTAATGTTTTGAAGTTACTTCGACTAATACTATGTGTATTAGGAAATATGTTTTCATAAATTCCTCCACCATTTCTGTTGTTTTCTAAAATACATCCGTGTAGTTATTATGAATCACATGCCGCAAGTCACTAGTAAGGAATCGGCCGTAGATAGAATCCTGGGATGAGAATGAATCGAATTCGTTTTTGAGAGAAAGACACGGAGAGGTGGCGAGTAAGAGAAGAAGATGCGTCATGGTATTAAAAAATGATGGTGGGTTGATTTCTATAAATATTAAAGGTTTTTAATCAATCATTGCTTCATTGATCCGGGTGTGTTTAGTTGTAAAAAGAGGTGGGTAAAATTTAGTCGAAAAATCACATCGGACACCGTAGCGCACTGTAGTATTTTTTGTTTGTTTGTGGTAATCGTTGTCCTATCATGACCTAACTGGGCTCAAAAGATTCTCGTCTCATCGTGTACATCAAAACCATTATTTAGTTTTTTATTTATCTATATTTAATGCTCCATGTACAAGGAGAGGGATTTGATGTGATAGATAAATAGTGAAGTTTGAAGAGAGAATTTTAGAAAGTTTGTGGAACTAACAGGGCACTGGACTGTTTGGACGTCGCGTGGAAATGGAAAGTGACATTCTGGCCGTGTTCAGATCCAGAAAGAAGGCCCCCGATTCGGGGCTGCAGCCCCTGCGCCGGCTGACGCGCGTCAGTCGGCGCACTATAGCGTTTCGTTTTTACGTGCAAAAAATTATCTAAAAATTTATTAATTAGACTCAAAATGTTCGTCTCGCAGAGTACAATAAAACTGTGGAATTAATTTTTGATTTCATCTAGTATTCCATGCATGTTATGATATTTTGATGTGATAGATAATTTTCTTTTTTATATAGTAAATTTAGGAGTAGGATTTTGGGCCCTCTATAACATTCTGTAACTTTCCAAGCCGGAATCGCAGGCCTGCCCCCACATTCTTGGCCTGTAAAATGGAAATTGATTCCCACAATCCCACGGCCTCTGTCTCCCTCGACCGTCTCTCTCCCGACCCCCCGAGCTCTCGACTCGCCGCCAGCCATGGCGACTAGGGTTGCCTGATGCTGCACCATCCATCCCCTCCCGAGTAGCACCCTGCCACCCTCCATCTCCGATTCCTATCTCCCTGAGCGCCGTCGCCTCCACTCGATCTGCTGCGCCATGCCCCCCTCCGTCGCCCCCTCCATTTTCTAGATCCAGTTCTCCGTCAGCAGGATCATCAACTTCCTCAAGGCTACGCCGAGCACGTCGGCGCCGGCGCCCCTGTCTACCTCGCTGCCGTCCTCAAGTACCTTGCCACAGGTTGTACACCGGTTCCTTTTTCCTCTGATTTGATTGTGATTTGTGTTCCTGTTGGTGGCTCGATCTTTCTCGCGTCTAGATGTACCTATACGGTTGTTCTAGGATCTGAATCGAGCTGCCTCCTGCCTCCTGGATGCACCTATACTGTTTCTGTGCACTTCCTTCATAATTCTACACACTTGCTATTTTAATTATATTCTGGAACTAAACTACAATGGATAAACTTTCATATAGCACAATAAAACTGGCATGGTTCTTGTGGCTTTAATTTTTCTGTTTGATTAATGTTTAGTATCTTGGGAACAGGGCATTGCCTTGGTGCTGACAGAGAGGCTATTCGACCTCAGCTACTAACCCACGGGGTTTTTGAGTCTTAGGGCCAGTTATAGTGCTTGTTCATTACTGAATGCTAATGCTAACTTTTTGACTAGTTAAATAAAAGTGGCTTCAGTTTTTCAGTTTGGTTCATTTTAATATGTTGCGCCAATTCTAGTAAATTAGCACATAGCATTTCCTTGATAAGATGATAGAAACCTCCTCTTTTTAAAGATTTGTTCTTCTGTTGTTATGGGAGGTCCGATCTGGGCATATTAGTATATTATCTGTGATTATGGATTGAATTAAAACGTGTTGACAGCTTGCTGTTTTGTGTCGGCAGGATCATCAACTTCCTCAAGGCTCCTCCTGCGGCACCCGTCTACGGCCCCTGTTGTCCTCCGCGGTGCAACCCTGTTGGCCACCTAATCGACACTCTTGCAGGCTGGTTCCCTAGCCCAGATACAGACTCCCCCTCTTTCATCCTCTAATCTGCCCCAAATCCTTAATCATGGCGAGGTCTCAAAGCAATACATACATACTGTATCGCAAATAATTTAGGATCAGATTAGCAGAGAAAAATTGGCATGGCATATAAGACATTTATATACGTTTGTGAAGAAAATTCCTTGCTAGGAGATAACTGCTATGTCTGCTAATATCATTTATGTGATTTTCGGCCGCATTCTCTCAGTTTAGGAGGTGTGCTTTGCTGAATTGGTGCGAATTGATTGGGTGCTTTGGGTATGGCATGGAGGCTACCCTATAATATTTCCTGACATGTTTTCAGTTCAACCATGCATGTCTTGCTGTGATTGGGTGCTTTGTGATTACTATACCTGTAGCTTTAGTTTACTTTTTAGTATGTTGGCAACAGGACTAGCTAGAGTGCTCTTACTCTTTACTGAATGCTAATGCTAACCCATGATAAGCACCCTCCTCATTGAGTCATTTCTTAATGCTAAGGCTTTTCTTTTGCATATCATCAATGGAATCCTTGCAACCGGTGGCTTTGGCTGGGATTGGAGCAAGAATAAACTTTCCGTTGATAGTGATTCTTCTTGGGAAGCATATGTTGAGGTAAGTGGAAGTGCACAATAGCTGTGATAACTGCATCTTGTTGATATGCACAATATTTACTTATTTCATTGTATATTTGCTTTGTCTCTACTATGCACCATGTTGCTGCTACTATTTAGTGCATCATGAATACAGTAAGGCCATGACAATAATTTTCTTAATTGAAGTTCTCAGTGTTAATTAATCATCACCACTTAATTAGTAAAATGGTCGAGGTTTCCTGGTCAAGAAGTGATCTTGTTCGGGTTCCAAATTGCCAAATCAGAGTGCTCCTATTAGCTCTCACATTCAGAAAATTTAATAGTGTAGAAACATGCAACACAGAAACAATTCCATCTCTACGTCAGTAAACAAACCATGCAGGAGCGGACATAGGACCTGTGCTGCCGGGGCTGTAGCACGGGTCCAGCCCGGAAAATCTCAATCGGATCATTAATTAACAGCCCAAAATCATGGTTTAAGCAGTTAGGCAGCACCATGCTAAGAACGTATCTATTTTCTAAGCTCTCCCCTTAATCTTCTACTGGCTCCGCCACTGAAACCATTGCCTCCCTCAGTTCACTGGTTAGAAGGCTCTTGTGTTTGCTACCAGTGTGCTGAGGGAGCCCATGGTTTCAGTGGCTGAGCCAGTAGAAGATAAAAGGGAGTGCTTGGCAAATAGTACATTCTTAGTAGGGTGCTGCCTAACTGCTTAAACCATGTTTTTTGGGTTGTTAATTAATGGATCCAATGAAGATTTTCCGGGCTGGACCGGTGCTACAACACAGGTCCTGCCTCCGCCTCTGCATGGTTTGTTTATTGACGTAGAGATTCTGTGCTGTAGGAGGTTTCTGCACTAGTAAATTTCCTGAACGTGAGAACGAATAGGAGCACTCTGATTTGGCAGTTTGGAACCCGAACAGGATCACTTAACCAGGAAACCTCGACCATTTTACTAAGAAAGTGGTGATGATTAATTGACACTGAGAACTCCAATTGAGAAAATTGTCATTTTACTAAAATAGTAGCAGCAACATGGTGCATAGTAGAGGCAAAGCAAATATATACTTAAATCAGTAAATATTGTGCATATCAACAAGATTCAGTTACCACAGCTATTGTGCATTTCCACTTACCTCAACATATGCTTCCCAGGAAGAATCACTATTGGCAACATGGTGCATGGAATTGTGCTGAATGTGTCCATTGCTTCCACCTTAAATAAGTGCCTCTTATAGACTAATTTAATGATTCATTTAACTCTTGATGATGCATAAGTATATTAGATTTGTAGAGTTATTTGTGGTCTTGGTGTATTCATGTATATGCTCAACACTTTGCCTGAATTATTTTCTAGGTGGGGCTGCAAGACCAACACGGAGTGCCTGTACCATTCTTTATAGGCTTGTATATGGTATCAGAAGGGAGTATTAATGACTGCATGATCCTTTGGGCAAAATGGAAGGAAATAACCTCCCCTCGGGAAACTTGATGCAAGGAACACCTTATGGTAGTTTGGACTTACATCATAACCACATGCAGATGCACGCTCCAAACTCTGGAAACCCGGGCTTCAACCACTCTCAGATGCCCAGCAATTTCCCCATGCAGGTTACAGATTCTGATCAACTGTCTGAATTTCAATTTGGAGAACATGGCAAAGCCGATCAGCATCACCACCACCAACACACAAAGAATAGCATGAGCGATGATGAGGAGCATGGTGTCAATGAGGATGCCACTGATAGCCAAACTGGCAAGGGCAAGAAGGGCTCGGTATGGCATCGGATGAAGTGGACTGATTCAATGGTTAAGCTTTTAATTACTGCAGCATCTTACACCGGGGAGGATCCAGGAGCTGATTCAGGAGGTGGTAGGAGGAGCTGTGCAATGATGCAAAAGAAAGGCAAGTGGAAGGCCATATCAAAAGTCATGGGTGAGCGAGGCTGCCTTGTGTCACCACAACAGTGTGAGGATAAGTTCAATGACCTCAATAAGAGGTATAAAAGGCTTACAGATCTCCTTGGCCGGGGTACTACTTGCAGGATTGTGGCAAATCCAGAACTTCTGGATGGCATGACTAATCTCTCAGATAAGACGAAAGATGATGCCAGGAAGATTTTGAGCTCTAAGCACTTGTTCTATGAAGAGATGTGCTCCTACCACAACAATAATCGATTTAGTTTACCTGAAGATCCTGCACTTCAGCGTTCGTTGCAGCTTGCTCTTAAGTGTAAAGATGAGCATGATGCAAGGAGGAGAGCCAGTGGAGATGCTGATGAAGATGATCAAAGTGTGGACACTGACTATGAGGAAGAGGATGATGATGAGCATCCCGTGGTGCGTGTCAATAAGGGGACCCTGCCCATGCATAAAAGAATGCGGTACGTGGCGGATCAGGAGGATGTAGGTTTCGGCAACTCTTCTAGCTCACATGACTGTAGCAGGAGATCTGATCCCCATAGCATTACTGTGGACATTAACAAAGTTTTTCCCGATGGAACTAACTTGGCTTTGGTGCAAAAATACTTAGCTACACAGTCTGCAGAGATTGAGAAACAGCGCATGGAAATTGAAGTTGACGCGCTAGAGCTTGCAAAGCAACGCCACAAGTGGGAGAGATTTAGTAAGAAGAAGGACAGAGAACTAGAAAAAATGAGGTTGGAGAATGAACAGATGAAGATTGAGAATAGGCGTTTGGAGCTAGAGGTAAGACACAAGGAGTTGGAGCTTGAACTCAAGCTAAAGGGCAATGGTAGTCAAGGATGACCAAGATAACATCTACTAAATTGCGAAGACTGAATTGCAAGAAGGTAAGCTCAATCTCTTGTTAGCACTAGCACTAGGTGTCGCTTGTTTTAAACTTCACCAAATCCTTTGTGTTGCTGTGCTGCCAGGTGTTATTTAGTATCACATACTTCACTCATTTTCATATTTTTTTTAGTTCTCATGTTACAGAGACGAGAACTTGAAACAACAATGCATGCTTAGGGAGCCGTGCTGTCCTTGAGATATCTTAGTCTGATATACACTAATAGCTAGAGTGACTTTAGTGATTGATTTTCGTTATGCTTCTTAATAGGCTAATAGCCATTCAATCCCTTTTGTGTATATTCACACTTCCCATAGGTTTCCATAGATTAGATTTTTAATTTTGATGATGTGGTTATTTACATTCTCAATAAAAGGCAGAAAAGCACAGTAGAAGTTCAACACGTGTTGCAAGTAAATACTTAAATGATAAAAGTCGAAAACGTTTGCTTCCAAACAAGATGACTAGGAATTGCCAAAAGCTCCTCCCTGTTTTTTAAGGAAAAAAAACAGTTGCATTTGATTTTTTTTCCGTTTCCCTCCCTTATTTCAACATTCTATAGCTTTACTGATGCACACTAGTCTGAATTATCTGTGCTAGTGTTATTTAAGAAAAAAAATAGTTGCATTTGATTTTTTTTCCGTTTCCCTCCCTTATTTCAACATTCTATAGCTTTACTAATGCACACTAGTCTGAATTACTGTAATCTTCAGTTGATCTCATATTTGCATTTGAGACTTCGAACATAAACTTTATTTGATATATCCTTTTGTCCTAGACATATTTGCATTTGCTAATCTCACAAACAATCTACCAGAAGTTGGGAGTTTCTCAACTATTGCCAAATCCTTGTCAATCTATGTGCCACATATAATTTGCCTCTAAGAACAAAGTCATAGTGCCAACCCAACTGACAATGACATATATACTACAGAGAGATTACAGGATTGATCATTAGCAGCCTGAGAAATGACATAAGACCTATATTTTTTTTTCTTTGCTGTGATTTATGTGGTGGGGAGTCAGATTGCTGGCTAAATTTTGTGTTGGAACCTATGAGTAATCATCCTAGTAACATGCAGAAGTAACACCAAGAGCTTTATAGAATTAAAAGCATTTCACTTGTAATCTGCTATCTTTGTTCAGTTTGCTTAGGTTGCTCCATGTGTTGATACTTGATAGTGGTGTTATGAAATACATTCCTTCCACATTCAGCATAACGGAAACAAAGTACAGACCGCAAACAATATGCTACGGTCCACGCAGACCTTACTTGTCGATTGCCATGAAGCTATACTGCTGTCTGATGCCATATTATTTTTCGAAATGATAGTATATGTTGTATAGTTTTTACCAATTTTTCTTATCCGGTTACCCCTTTCAGGTTGCTTATGGCATTGATGTTAGAGTAGAGTATTGCAAGAAAGATGGCAAGGACAATGTCGAGCCGTTGACAATGCGCTTCTCTAGACGTTGCAGTGCAGAAGAAATGGTTTTATGATGCCAACGATGGTTCCATTCAAAATTTTCTTCTTTGCAATATTCTATGTGAATTGGAGCGGCGGATTTGTACCTTAGCTCCGAATTCTATAAGAGTGCTGCACGCTGTTAATTTGTCGTAATTTTCCACGTACGTTGTACTTGTACACAAAATTTCTGCTGTCACTCAGTCTAGCACTGTTTCCTTGTATTCAGTATGCAGTTCCTTTCCTTGAAGGTCAACTGCTTCTTGAGTGTTAAATAATCTTTGTAGATATGTATCTGGTTAATCCTTTTTGTGATTTTGCTGCCCCACCTGAAATGTCCGGCCTCATCAGTTGCTCTGAAGTATTCGCCATATTGTTGAATACACATCGACATCCTTCTGAATGTTCTGGATTTCTTTACAGTTTGGCAAGCTGGACGTTTAAATTTTATCGGATGTCTAGTTGGGGCTTGTTCTTGGTACAAATTCATGGCAGGTATCTTTCCTTGCTACACTTCATGAATGTTTCCTGGAATTCCCTTTTTTGTATCATACTGATGGCAATTCATCATCTTTTGCTTTGGATAATATAATGGAATTCTATTTCTCTTGTACTTAATCACTTGAATGGGTGGATATATAGTTGGGATTTCTTCAGTTATAGTGAATTTTTCTTGGATATGCCAATATGCCATGGGGTATGCTAGTTTTTCATTTTTGCTACCATCTTTGATTCAGTCATGGTGCTGTAATATTGGTAGAAAGGCATGATACTCACTCTACTGAATTTTTATAGCAATACCAATCATATTATTATAGTACACATTACCCAAAAAAAGAAACTTCCTCAGTTCTACATATTTAGAAAATAGCAGCTGTAGGAAAAAAGCATTGACGCCATGGGGAGGATCAACACCTGGCTGTCCTGTTCTTGTGTGAATTTTCTTATCTCAGACCAGTTATGTCATTGGCCATCTGGCCTTCTGGCTTTCATGTTCGTTTTTCCTATAATGAAATGATGGATCGGTTGAAATATATTTGGGAGCTAGAACAAGATTCGTAGACCCATCCACAGAAATTTTCATTCAGATCAGAGGCACTTTTGTTTAGTATTTGAACTGCATGCATTCAATATGATGCGTATGACTTTGCACCAGTTCCATCAATTAGTATATGTTGTATACAGGAGCCCTATCAGAATTGCGTAAAAATATGTTGATTTCCTTTTTGTTCATGTTTGGCATGGTGAATTTGATAGTTTAGCCAGGCTGGGCATGCCTGTGGGCCTTTGTCTGCACTCAAGCTATCTGTAGCTGCCGCTGATCATGCCTGTGGGCATTTCTATGCTCTAAATTTATGGTTGTCAATTGATCTTTCGTTTATATTTATTTGAACATTCCATGTACTGTAGAAAAAATAACTGATCTGTTATGCTTAATAGGTACTGGTGTTACCAACGGTGAGGCCATTCGTTAGCGCTGGTCACCTCAGCCAGCTTCCGAGCAAACCATGATGGCGGCACACAGGAGCTGCACAATGCACATGTTGATGGCCATTTGCATGTAGGAATTCAATGTTTTGCAATATGATCGGAAAGAATAATGTCATGTAATACTCATCTTTTTAATGGCTCAGTATACCTGTGATTATGTAAACCGTAGAGAAAAAAATTCCTTTCAACACAATTTACCTTTCTTTTGGCCAAATACCTTGCGTGAGCGTGAGATAATTTTCCACTGATAAATTTCCCACAACAATGCAAATGCTTGTTACAGTTTTCCGGGCAGAAATTTAGATCAAGATACTAGAAACAACGCGCGGCTTTAGCCGCGCATTGGCCTTTGCTGGGCCAGTGGTAGCAATATACAGGAAGCCTGCAAACCGCAAGTTATCAGATACAACATATAGTTTAATACGTTATCATATTTTTTTAATTGGCAGAAGGCAACATATTTTTCAAATAAATTATACCGATATGGGTTCTTCCTCCTCAGCAAGATGTGAGTTCTTCCCCTCCTTCTTTTCTATTGCCTAGGGTTCTTGTAGATCTTGGTGACTCCACGGACGCGATCTCCAAGATCCACTCACTGCTGATCTATTCATCAGATTTGGCCCAGGTAAGATCTTCAAGATTGCTTTGCCATACGCCCATACATGTTTTAAGCTTCGCTGACTGAAGAGTGGATATTCGTCAGAGAATAACCCCATTTCATTAATCCAACTCACAAAATGTAGTAATGCACTTAACTGTTCCTTCCTATTGGCTAATATGCGTTGTCTGTTTATTGCAGTGATAAGCCCCGATGGAATACTAGTTGAGCGTCAACTGCAAGGGATTATTCTAGGGTAATCTTAGGTGAAGTACTGCTTTTAGTTGACCGTCAACTGCTGGGTTTATTTTAGGGTAATCTTAGGTGAAGTACTGCTTTTGGGTGAGTCTAGTGAAGTGAGTGCCTTTAAAATTTTCTTGGTCTGCTGTTGAACGTTTGCTGATCTGTTCCGATTTGTCAGTGGTGATGCCAACTGGCCACTCACATCACTGTGTTTTTCTACTAGAAACTGTAATGATGATTTGTGGAAATGCATGCATCCAAGTTTGAGGTGGCATCACTTTAGCTGTAATGATGATTGCCTTGTGTATAGCACTTTTCTAACATGTAGATTGTTACTATCCAAGTCTAGAATCTACTTATTTGTTTTCAGCCTCTGAATTCCGTAGTTCTAACTGATGATTGTTTTTTCTGAACATAACCTGCTAGGTGAAAGCATCAGATTGGGAATAAGCCAATCAGACAAGTTCATAGGAATTTGGAACACATCACTGGTACACTAGGTTGTTCTCAATACTGTCCTATATTTATTTTGCATTATTTCATTTTCACCCCTGTTCTGTGCAGGCCTGTCTGATGTCTATTCCATTGCAAGTTATTTTTTACTGGGAGGTAAATAATTATATGCATGTAGCTCATGTTACAAGGTCATTTCTCTCTAGGAATTATTATAATTTTTCAGTTAGCAACTGAACTGAACCGCCGGCGCATCCCCGTACCCGGAGCTCGAGTGCTCCGGCCCCATCCTCGCGCTCGGGCCCAATGTGCCCTCGCGATGGTCCGTCGGCAACAAGGTGAAGCGATCCAGCCGCCCCACCTGCTCGCTCCCGTGGCAAATTGGGATTTGACCCCTTCAGCTCTGCTGCTGTTTTGATTGGTTTTCGTGCACTTTGCCTTTGCTTTGCAGGTGTGCGCGTTGCTAAGCGGCGGCGGGTACACGAAGAAAGTGGTGGTGCCGGCGGGGCAGCTGCTGCCTGTGCTGGAGGGAGTTTCACTGGCGGATGCGGCCGCATTACCTGAGGCGGCCTGCACCGTCTGGTCAACCGTATTCATGACCAGCCACCTCTGCCCTGGTGAATAATTCCTGGTAAGAACAGTCCATTCAGTCATTCTTTTCTTCTCCACAGCTGCGTCTCCAGCAGGAGTTGATGTATTATATATGCATGGATGGAATCCCGGTTCCTGATCCCAATTTTAAATACCTAAATGAGTAAGCATCAGCAATATAAAAAGGTTAGAATATATAAATTTACGTGACTGTTACTTGTTTAGCTTAAACATCTAGAAGTTTTTTGGGCACACTCATACAGTCATACTACTAACAGAGGCAAGGAATCTGTTGTTTGCCCTATTCTTCACTCTTTGAGAGTTCAATTAGCTAAATTCAGTTGGCTTGTGCTGGTTGATTTTCTGTGCACTATAGATCATTCTCCTACTAGGCTACTGGTGTTTTGGAATTTTGATTATATATGTTTTGCTATGTTTCAGATTGTCAAACAAGCTACACCAGGGGATCTGCCTATTTTTGTACCAGGCTATATTCATGGATCCATCAAGAAATGGCAAAAACAGGGTTCCCCTTGGGGACGTCACGAACACTACTACTCAAGGTAGTCATACCTTCAGCATTCTAAAATTTGACCAGTTGAAGCTGTTTGTTATAGCATATGTGTGCCATATACTACTGGGAGTTTTTAAATGTGGCACTAAAATCTCTACCCAGAAATAATATAATATAGTTCCTGTAATTGTTGCCCCTCAGAATTTTCTGTCTATCTGCAGCACTTTCAAGTCTATATACCTACTTGTTTAGTCTGCTCAGGAACAATCTATATATGGTAGTTATTTCATTTTGCAGTTATCATATTCATTGCTGATGTAAAGTTGCAAACTGTAGCATGCAGATTGAACTGGATACCTGTATGTATTAACCAGCTACTTGCAGGTGAGTTTCATACATACGGTCAGTACTCGATGGAATCTTGTTTTGCAGTAAGTGAACTTCTATACTGTGTTATTTTTCTAATACTATGTGAACAAGGGCTCTTTGAAAATAGATATATTAAGGTAGTGCCACTATGCTTGACCACTTTCAATGTGCCATAGTCTGATCCCTGCTGCGTACATTGCATTGGTGGAACAATGAGGTGGTAGGCATAACTAAAAAAGATCTGACTGTTGCAAATCATGTGAACTTCCAAGGCTGCAGCCTCTTTCTTGAATTTTGCAACTATAAAGATCTGACTGTTGCAAATCATGTGAACTTTGCAAGGTGAGTCTCAATTTGTTGTACCGTTCTTCTATACATAATTTTTCATAATCTGAGCTCTCAATGTCTATGCTTCTTTCTTTTCGTTCCATTAAGTAGTTCTCCAATTGCTCAATAGTGATGCAATATTACCACTGCAATTTGTGAAGTACTCTTCTTTTTCTTTTTATTTTACTTTCAAAACTCTTTTAAATTATCCACGAACATAAAGAAACTTGTGTTTTTGATACTACAATAATAGTTTATGGTACATTCATATGATAGAGATGTGTTGTTTTCATATTCATAAAGAAGGTTTGTCTTTGTAATAGTTTTTTGGGATCTCTTGGGCAGCGGATTTCAAGAAAGCCTGTCGATTAGACAATTTATTTTGGTGGGAACCATATTTCATAAAAAAGGACTAGCTCTTTCTTTGGTGGGTACCACACAGTACTATTCTTTTGTTTTTTTTCGAAAATTTTTCTAAGGTACTCGATTACATTTCTCCGAAATATGTAGATGCATCAAGCACTGTGAGATGACTACTTGAGCGGACAGGAGCGCGAGCTGTTTTGATGTTCGTCAGGTTAATTGCCTACCATTCAGTACCATGATAAGCAATTGTTTAACCGTAGCTGTGATTATCAATATGCTTTTGCATAGAGTGCTCATGTGATTGTCCTTGCTGCTACAAACAGGACTTTCAAGGAAAATAAGCAAAAGATCCTTCAGGTTGTATTGACGGGTTAAAGTGTTGAGCCTAATATTGATTATGATCACATCGCAAGATTGTGTAGAGGGCCCTAGAACTGTGCAAGGAGGCAGCATTCTTCCCTAACAGGGAGCATTCTCCCTTCTATTTCCACGCGGTTTGTTGGTATACAAGATCCCACACTGTTGTTTACACCATTCATTTCTGCTAAATTAGAGCAAGTATTTGGTACAATCAATTTGACATCTTTTCTGGAACATTTTTCTTGAATGCTAATTACTAGCCTTACGGGAAAGGAAGAAGTCTACATAGCCCCCCCGAAGTATCAAGGTTGGAACACATAACCCCCCAAAGTATAAAACCGGGTAACCAGCCCCCTCAACTATACAAACCAGTGCACTTAACCCCCTCTAGCGGTTTTGCTAGGTGGTTTTGCTGATGTGGCAGGCTGAGATGTCCAGTTGGACCCCTGACTTGTGGGGCCGGCCCTCTCTCTCTCTCTCCCCTTCTCTCCTCTCTCCGCACGGCCCTCCTCCGCTCAAGCTCCCGCAGCGACTCCTCACCGCCGGCCAGCGCGCCGGCCAGCTCCCCGGCGCTTGCCGTCCAGCTTTGAGGCGACCATCCGCGCCGGTCGTGGCTGCCTTCTCCCGGTGCTGGGCCTGTCTCTCACGCGCCACCGCAGCTGGTGCTCCTCCTTCCTCACCGCCGCGCCGGCATGGCTGCCGTGGTGGTGCCTCGCGAGCCAGCGAGCGTGCGCAGCCTCGAGCTCCCGCGGTCGCGCCGCCGGCCGGTGCGCCCGCCCCCACGGTCGCCGCCGCCGCGCCGTTGTCCGCCCCCAGTGCACCGCCCGCTCCACGCGCCGCGCTGCGCCGTTGGCGCCACGCCGCCGCTGCTGCCTCACGGTCGTCGTCTCCGTGCCGTTCGCCGCCACCCACCGCCGCCCGCCCCCACAGTTGCCCACCGCCGCCCACCGTTGGTCGCCGCCGCCGCAGCAGCTCCAACCAATGACGCACGGCCTTGCGCGGGGAGGCGTGTGCGCCGCGGAGGGCCGCCGTGGCGGGGCCGCCGGCCACCGCAAGTGGGAGAGGGAGGGGCGGCGGTAGGTGGAAGGAGCAGGGAGAGAGGGAGGGCGCGCGAGGAGGGAGGGGAAGGACCGTACGGAGGGAGGGAGAGAGGAGGGGGCCGGCCCCACACGTCAGGGTCCAAGTGGACATTCCAGTCCAGCTCAGCCTTCCACATCAGCAAAACCACCTAGCAAAACCGTCACAAGGGGTTAAGTGCACCGGTTTGTATAGTGGGGGGGGCTGGTTACCCGGTTTTATACTTTGGGGGATTATGTGTTCCAACCTTGATACTTCGGGGGGGCTATGTAGACTTCTTCCTACGGGAAAAGGTTGTTGATTGTTACTTTTTGTCACTTCAAATCTGTTTATAGTATGTTGAATTCATGGATAAATTCAGATAGGATTCCTATCTGGACTTCTCATTATCTGCTATGGTAGAGCTTCCTGTTTATTTTAGGCTGGATACTGGTGAAGTTGATTTAGAGTTAACTAAAAGGCTTCAGCCATCTCACATTGGTTTTGATTCTTGACTTCCTACTTCTGTTTCAGAAACCTAAATCCTTGAGAGCCTATCAACATCTAGAAAGGGTAAAAGGCTAGAAGGTCGGCGCCACAGTCAGCATTGTGGGTTCCTGATTCAGAAGATGATCAGGTACAAAGCGCAATCTTTGAAATATCCAAACTGATGTCTCGAATAGTTCACCTTTATTATCTAATCCTTTTGTTAAATCTCGAGAAAATCTGAAGTGGAGTAAACGCAAGCATTACCTCGATTGCGTGGGGAAGCTTCAACAGTTTTCAAAGCTAATTGTAGTTTTCAAAGTGGCAAGCTTGCACTAATGTTTAAGTTGACTAAAAATGCATCTCTGACCAAAAGTTATCAGAAATCCATGGTTGTCTTTTTTTTCATGCATTGTATTTTTAAACAATGTTAGTGTAGACAATATACATAATGAGGAAAAGGGTTCTTCCATTCCAGCTTTGCAAGTGTACTTCATTTTTTATCTGATTGTATTGTTTGCATCCCCTTCAATCTCTGTTAAAGAACTTTCCTTTAAGAACACAAACTGTTTGACACCTGAAATCAGTAACTATGGCAAAGCAAGCCTGTGTATACTCGAGAAATAGTTGGACCTTTTGATCTGATGATTAATTGCAAACAGTTTACTATGAAAACTCGATATCTTTGTGAATGAGCGACTATGGGTTTAGAGTTTTGGGGATTATCTGGTTAGTATTTTGAGGCAATCCACATATTCCAAAACCAAGAGAAACCATGGGTTCAATTTGATGCTGACGAAAATATATCAAGAAAATTTAGACTGAATGTTTTGAGAGCTGCCCACCGATACCAGGTGTTTTGAGTGAAAAAATAAATATAATTAATGGTTGATCCCACTATTTTTGGTACCTGGTCTCACAAATTTAGTACCTCTAGGTACTACCTTTGTTTCCTTTATCCGATTTCTCTCGTAACGAATGAGTCTAATTAATCCTAAGTTTTTTAAAATTTTGTAATCAATATGCCTTTTGAAAATACGGTCTATATTTTTTCTCTTGGTAAGACGTAGTTGTTTTGAATATATTTTTAGCCCGTAGCAACGCACGGGCACATGCCTAGTTGAAGTCTATAAATTTGAACCTTGTCATTCGGAGGTCTTAATTTTTTACAAAGACAGTAGCTCCCTTTCTTTTTCATCATCAGGGGTGAAACAGAGAAAGTTACTTACCAGGAAACCAGAATACAATGTTGTCACTGCGCATTTGATTGATCTCTGAGACCACAGAAACAGATGAAACCCGCGCCTACCTGAGGTGACCTGGGTAGTTTGGTCGTTTTTAAGCCTTTGCTTAAGTAGTGACCAAACGGTCATAGCCGAGCTTTATAGATAAAGCAAGTCAAATACTGGGCTTACCAGTTTTACAATAAAGCACAATCCGCTAAGGGATCTAACACCAGCCCTTCTATAACGGGATCTTTTAGGCCACGCGTCAGAGACGGTGAGGAACTACTCTAGACGAATAAACTAAAAAGCCATGAAACCAGTAGTGGGAATGGTATTTAACAAGTAAGAGCTAACATAAGCACCACGAAGGCATTAGGAGTAGAGTTTCCAAGTAGTATTAAATATATGGCACATATTAGTTGAGTGAATGATCAATACATGGCTCGCTATCCAGACCAGCGAAACTGCAAAGCCCTGTTTCTTGCCATTTCTTGGCAGCGACGTCTTCAGAGTTCAGAGTAACAGTGTATCTATTGCCTCTAAATATTTAGAGTTGTTATCATCTTTTGTACATAGCAAATAACATGCAAATAATGGTGTACAACGCAGTAGTTCCTCTAATCCTCTTCCTCCTGGTTGATATATGTCAATTGATAATCGGAACCTAAAATTTAACTATTCTGCAAAAGCATGGAGTTCATAACATTTATGAAAAATGATTTCAACTGTCCGATAGGGAGACCAGCTTGATAAGCTACTTTTCCTCTTGATGACTCGATCTAGGGTGTGAAGATAGTTTTTATGACTTGAACTTCTCGAACTTGGCCCGGAAAAGTGACCAGACCTTTTATGAATGAAAGAAAGGGTTTATCAGCTGTACCTGTAGCCGTGTAGAGTTGGTGTTCAACACCTGCGGCACAAACCCAATCCAAGGCAAACGATTTGGTATAGTTCCAGTTATTTTGGTAATTACTCTTTACTTGAAAGTTTAGATTTTCTTTACCTTTGTCACAGCCGTGTACGGAATGGGATTTAGAGAATAAGGAGCAACACCTGTGAATCACCAAGATAAGTGAGATAACTAACTATAAATTTGAGCAAAGTAATCAATAGAAGATAAGTAGATTGAAAGCTTCCATAGTAGCTGGTTCATGATCATCAAACAATATGCTATTTGCAACATAAGGCAAATGCAATAATAGGAATCTGAAATACTGACAATTCTATGTAAATGGGGAGTAATAATTTGAATAGAGGATCATGTTTTTTCACAGAAAAGTGTTGCCTTGCTTTCTCGTCTATGCATAAGGAGCGCAACGGAAACAATTGTTGAGGCTCAAAATTTCTGAACACAATTAACAATTCAGCTTGTCAAAGGAGCTCCAACATTAGAAAGCTTGTCAAAGGAGCTCCAACATTAGAAAGCTTGTCAAAGTGTTTTGGTGGTAGGCTTCAATTGCGTAGTCGGCGGAGCTGTACCACGGAATAGAATGCTAGCACATGGGCACCTGAGTGCTTCTTTTCTCTCTCACACACAATCAGATTCATGACGCCAGTAGCAACGGGGAGGACGAGGCCGGCCGGTAGCAAAGAGGAGGAACCAACAGCCACAGGCAATGACGTCGAGGCTCAGTTCTCTCGGTTCTGTGGTGGTGACCGGAGGCCGCCAGCAATCCGTGCTCAAGGCTTCCGTGTGCCAGTACCCGGCATGGCTCGCCGCTGCCGAGAACTGACGGCCAGCAACGGGCCGAGGCGAAGCTTCAGCAGGGCAAGCATGGTGTTGACACGAGATCGCGCCAACGAAGTCGCCGCTGCCTTGAACGAAACCGGTCAGACCGCCTTACGAAACCGGTCAGACCGCTTTTGACGGGGCGACGGTGAAAACCTAGAACCTCGAGCTCGGGAGGGACCCGTCGGAGCTTGAGAGTCTAGGGTTGTTCTAGGGTCGGCAGGCCACCTAGAACGTCCTCAAACGCCGTCGAGACGAGAGAAGAACAGAAGATATGGGGGTTGGAATACTTCGGCTTTCTTGAGCCAAAGCTCTTTGCAACACTTGAGCCTTGGCCCTTTATATTTATAGGGTGGGATGGTCTTATCCCGTTGAGTCGATTACAATATAGTATAAAACTCAGAGTCCTAAACCTAGTCAAATTCAGACCAAACCGGTCAGACCGGTTTTCCGAGGTGCAGAATCTTCCCGAAGCCATAACTCTCTCATCCGGAGTCCAAAATAGGCGTTCCACATATGCATCTTGATCGTCTCGACGAGAGCTACGCAATTGTGAAGTCCAATTTGTATTTTGTTAATGTTTACTAAACCGGTCTGACCGGTTTGCAAACCGGTCAGACCGGTTTGCACCGCTGTGCCAATTT
Source organism: Echinochloa crus-galli (assembly GCA_900205405.1). Taxonomy (NCBI): domain Eukaryota; kingdom Viridiplantae; phylum Streptophyta; class Magnoliopsida; order Poales; family Poaceae; genus Echinochloa; species Echinochloa crus-galli. Next base: position 1,619,625 of record OAMR01000259.1, on the reverse strand, counting down.
TGGTCGTCAACACATGGCTGCAGCGCCACTTCGCAGTTAGAGATGCGGCGGAGGTGTAGAGCTCCGCCACTGTGAGCAGGTAGGCGAGGGCAGGGGCGGCCCCGGCGGCCTTGGCGCGGACAGACCCGAAGTTACCGTGCCCGATCTCCTCGCCGAGGTCGTACTCGCTTTGCAGCCACTTCCGCCGCCCGATCCGCGCTGTGGGTCGGCCCCGCGGAACCGCGCGCTTGCGGGAGGACAAATCTTGGAGGGACCTCGCGGCGGAGCACGCCGGGGCGCGCCCTTGCGATTCCGCGGCACCGGCTCCAGCTCCATTGCCCGCGGAGGATCGGAGACTCCCATCCGCTAGCTTGTGTTCCTGCGCCGCCGCCGGCGGTTCTTGTGCATCGCGCGCCGGCGTGGGCGGCAGGAGGGGGCCGGATCGAGGGAGCGGCGGGCGGCCTGACGAGCGGAGCGGCAGAGCAGGAAGCTCGGGGCTCGTGGGCGCAGGGGACCGTGGAGGTTCGCGGCAAATCGGGTCGCGATGAAGCGGGATGCGGGATGCGGGTTCGCGAAGATTCGCGAGCTAACGGGTTTGCATCTTAATGGGCGATAGAGTGGTGGTGACACCAATATTATGACTTCGCTAGATCCGACGGCTAATGGATAACGGGTGATGTGGCGTGATAGGTCCGCCCGGTTTGGACCAGGAATTCGAGATTTAGAGATTCCTGTCACAAAAGGTATTCCAGTCTTGTGGTACACCTTTTCCGATTAATAATATATTTTTTCATGGAATAATATTTTTTCCAGTCCTGTAAGATTTCAATTGGCGGGTAAGATCGATTCGACCTCATTTTCCGTTAAACCAAACTTTTTGGAAAAAGTATAGATCGCCCCCTCGCCTATGGAGATTGGACTACATAATCCCCACCATATGATTCTAAAAAAATATAATCCCCAACATATGAAATATTCTATATCACCCCTGAATTTTTCAAAAAAACCGGTCAAAACCCTCTAAAGAAATTTTAAAAAATCATAAAATGAAAAATCTAATTGTGTTGGAATTCAAATGAGTATAACGGTGAATGTATAATATGATATGTTTTAATACATTTTTTTTTGTTGTAGCTTTACATCTATACTTTTCTTCATAGCTGTGAAAAATGTACCGAAGCATATCATATTACTAGTAGAGTGCACGTGCGACACGCACGTGGTAAAAAAAATATATTAATAAATTTTATATTGTTTTATTAGGGCATGGTCATCATATTTTTTAAGAGAAATTCTAGATTTTTATGCAAGTAATCCTCGTGGTCCTATCCACCTCTTCTTTGATGGACCAGTACATCAGGTCATTTCTTACTTGGCGTATTGTTTTAGCAGCACTCTCTAAAACACTTAATCTAACCATCTTTTTACTATTTTTACTTAATGAACTTGGATGATGTGGTTGGTGAGCACATTGTAGGTGGTTCGCATTAGGTTCGCCGACGCCGGTGGAACGCATGGAGATGAGGACCCACGACTCCGCCTTCGCGACACGGCCGCAGACCGCCACCGTCCGTGCGCTCACCCGCGGCGGCCTCGGCATCGTCTTAGCCCCGAAGCTCTGCGCCGCCGAACTTCCAGTACTCTGGCTCAAGGTACTTCCCTCCGTGTCAAAAAAAAGTACTTCCCTCTGCAACACAAATAAGAGCGTGTTTTTTTGGAGCTGGTAAAATTTTGCCAGCCGTTTAACCAATGATTAAGAATATTAAATAAAATCAGTTTATAAAACTACCCTCACAACATTGGACTATTTCGCGAGACCTATTTAATGAGTCATTTGGACACACGATTAGATGATGTTTATTGTAGCATTATTGTAGCAAAACATGGATTAATTGGACTTCATTTAGTACTGCATGCATATAAGATTCCTTTTAACAAGTGAAAGGGCCTCTAGCTGGTGGTTAGAGAACTTGAGTAGCACCCTGCAGACCCAGGTTCGAGTCCATATGGGAGCGAATTAACTGGGTTAGTAATAAAGAAAATTAAAAAAATAGGTAGGGGCTTCCCCTACTGTCCTACTGACTCCGGTCAAAAAAAAGATTCTTTTTGACAAAAAAATTGTCTCCTGTTAAAGAAACACGGCCTAAATATGAAGGTCAGGCTCCGGCCGGGGTCGGGGCGGGCTTCGGGCTTTTCTCCATTGGTGGCGGCCTTGGGGAGACGTAGGCCCTGGCTCCGGCTCTGTCCTGCGGCTTCTCCATGGCCGGAAGCACCGTCTCCATTCTCGTGTCGTCAACGAAGTTGTCTCCGTAGCACCGTCAAGTTCTCACTGCTGGGTTCATGCTTTATATCTCACTTTGCGAAGCACGATGCCGTCTCGTTGAGGGGACGACAGAAGGTTTGGGGACAATAGAGGTCCCCAACCCTTCCCGAGGTGTCGGGTGTTGCCAGCGGGGGCATATGGAACCTAGGGGACGAGCTTCGGCGGCTGCGATGGTGGGCGGTGGAGGAAGCGAGTGGGATCGATCCAGATGCTCTCGGCTCGTCGGGCGGCGATCCTCAAGCGTAAGCTTGGACCCTGATCCGGGTCGGGCAACGGCGTTCGCTCTTCCCTCTTGAGGGCATTGTCTGCAGGGTCTCGTGCGACGGCGGTTCGTGGAAGCTCTCCGTGGTGAAAACCAAACGTTGACGCAGTCGTGTCTTTGCCTTCCTAAAGGCGTTGTTTGGAGGTTTTCCTGTAGCCGTTGGTGGTGGAGTCGTAGGCTCCGTGGAAGGTCGGGTCCAGCCGATTTGTATTGGTCTCATGGTTCTTTAGTTTGTTCGTCTCGAGTAGTACCTTGCTATCTCTGGCGCGCGGTCTAAAGAGTCCTGGTACGGGTTTGTTGGATATCGCTCTTCGAGCGGAATGCGTTTTATTGTAAACTGGTAATCCCAGTATCCTTTGAGGATGCTTTACATATAAAGCTGGCTACGGCCTTTCGTGGCTAAATATGAAGGTCAGGCTCCACAGAACCGTATGGATTTTGAATGCAGGCAGGCTATCAATAAAAAAAGCTTGCTGCTGGTCCTACACGTCAGGAGGTCTGCTCCGGACTTCATGCAGCCGACGTACACCCTCGGCCGCGTCCTGTGCTTCGCCAGCATCCCTGCAGATCAAAAAAAAAATTGTTACAGCTGAGTACCTGACACGATCGACAAGCTGGAAAAAAAAAAGATTGTTGCGACTGCCATTGGTAGTACCTCTGACACGATCGACAAGCTGGAAAAAAATGTTACAGCTGGCCGGCGCATAGCGTACCGAGGTTGAGGTGTACGTCGTCGTTGACCTGGACGTAGAAGTCGACGTCCCATCAGGTGGCGACGGCGGTGGTGAAGAAGTAGGTCCTGGTCTTGGACGACAGCTCGTGGTAGCCCTCGGCGTGGTCCAGCCGCGATGAAGTCTCGGGTCTCCGCCTCCTCGGCATCCAGCGTCCCGTCGCGGCCCGGCACGCCGCTGTGCCCGATCACGATCCCCTTCTCCGTCTCCAGCTTCCTCAGCTTCTCCCCTAGACGCCAGCGACCGACGGCGTGATGCGTGCGCAAGCACGGGCTGGTGCCTGGTGGTGGCGTGCATGGTGTTGGTGTGTAGCTGTACCTCTGGCTCTGGGACCCAGGTGTCGCGCAGCGAGTCGCGGCGCTTTCTTCTGGTGAAGGCCGTGTTGATGCCGGTCCCGACCACGACGGCGGCCTTCTGGGGCGGCTTGGATGATGCCACGGCCATGCCCATAATAATACGACATAAATAATACAAGTTTCTTTATAAACAAATTATATTCAATTCGGAGAGGCCTGAGCTCATACAACATATTATCTTTTGGTGGGTACATGAGGTGGGTAAAAAAATTTTATGGTGAGAAAAGTAATACTCAAAACGGCAAAAAAGTCTCTAGAAACATCGTTTTTTAAAAACTTTCCACGTCGTTGTCACCGTTGGACCTATATATTATCTCCGCCGCATAGTGGGATACGAATATCTCCCAGCTATTTTTCCTTTGTCAAGATAACTATTTCGTATATGTTGTTGGCAACTTGTTTGCATATATGTATGTATAAAAAATGTGGAACTTGTGCTGTTTTTTTCTCGGCACTTCGCTAAACCAAAAATCAAGCAAGATATGTACGGATCGGAGTCGTCGCGTGCATGTCAGCAGAAAAAAAGTATGAAACTGATATTGTTCTGCCGTTACGTGTGGGGAAATTTTAATTTTTGATCGCCTGGTACTTGGGAGTTGGCAACTACTGGTTGGCGCCTCCATTTCTTCTTTGTTTATAGGAGTGGACCTTCGATATATCAATAGGAGAAACGAGTACAAGAGACATATAATAACTAGGTTAATTCCCCGCGCGTTGCTGCGGGATATTTTACATAAATTTATATTATTATTATTCGATACATTGTTCAAAATAAGAATGTATACACAACAATTAATTGTAAAACTATAAGTGAGCGTGGAGCTGCTTGAGCTGCGCGTGTGCTGCTATACTAGTCATAGTAAAGAAGGCATAGTAAGAAGGGGAGTTTAGGTGATGACGTGGCTACATGAGGTTTGAGAGAATTTTTGAGTGGGATGTTAGTGGGTGACATGGCTACATGAGGTTTGAGAGAATTCTTGAGTGGGATGTTAGTGGGTACCAATAATTATATAGGTTATATAGATTAGGTAGGGTGGAGAGTATGGAGGCACTGGATGTTGTGGAAGTAAAAAAGGGAATGCGCTAAGAAAGAAACGACAACGACCGATAGGTTGGATGGTGATTGGACGATGAAGTTATGTAGTTAAATTGTGATCCATCATTTGCTTTTTAAGTGTTTGAGAATTGGATGTCTTCAACTAAAATAATTGTCAGTTAGGCATCAATAGCTACTACCTGTATTTTTAAATATATGCCGTTTAGAACAAAATATTTAGTTTAAAAATAAATTAATAAACGTCATATATTTAGAGAATGGTTGGAGTACATTTTTTTCAGTAATTCAACTTTACTGAGTCCATATGAAGATTCTTTTTTTTTTAAGATTTACTGTCCGACAAAGCCACACGTGACTCGATGGTTGGAAGGTTTCCATAAGAAATCGGAAGCATATCTTGGCAATCCTGCAAAGCTCATTAATCATTAATGAGGTTAAATGTCGCCATTTGGTAATCCTCCGAAGATCATTAGTCGTTGATGAGGATACATATGTCGCTCAATGATTGGACTAATTGTGAATTGCCAACCTCGTGGTGGCAATCCTGCAAGGAATGACAATTGATCGTTGGTAATTAATTTAGCCTGAACAATTCACAAGTTGAACCCTTGATTTACCGTGGATCATCTCTCATTATCTTCTTGTTTTCTCAGAATTTATCTGGTCAGACGTGTCATCATCTACGATGCCCATATATCGCGTTGGTTGGGCCGTTGGCTGGAGAATCAATCGGTTCTAATGGAAAATATTTGTAGAAAAATAACTTGCAATGACTGAACCTATGATAACGACGAGAAAGATCGGGATATATATATATATTATCTCCGCCGCATTGTGGGATACGAGTATCTCCCAGCTATTTTTCTAACTATTTCGTATATGCTGTTGGCAACTTGTTTGCATATATGTATGTATAAAAAATGTGGAAGTTGTGCTACTTTTTTTCTTGGCACACTTCGCTAAACCAAAAATCAAGCAATATATGGTCGTCGCGTGCATGTCAGCAGAAAAAAGTATGAAACTGATATTGTTCTGCTGTTACGTGTGGAGGAATTTTAATTTTTTTATCGCCCGGTACTTGGGAGTTGGGAACTACTGATCAACGCCTCCCTTTCTTCTTTGTTTATAGGAGTGGACCTTTGTAGCGTGAAGAGTATGGAGGCACTGGAGTTTGTGGAAGAAAAAAGGGGAATACGCTAAAAAAAGAAAGCGACAACGACCGATGTTGGATGGTGATTGGACGATGAAGTTATGTATATTGGGCACAATGAATATTTCAGGCAATTGAGAAAAAGCAAGTAATAGAAATAAGAGTTTTTCGATGAAAAGAAACCAAATAAAATAGAGAAGTTTTGAATTATCAAACCCGTGCTCAGACTCTAGCCTTCCAACCTGGCATGGTACCCGCATCCTGCCCTCGCCCAAGCGGTGAGTGAACTCCGAAGCGGGAAGGTAACTCTAGCAGTTGGTCTTAAGGAATTTTGTTTAAAGAAAAAAGATCTGGAACCAAATCACCAAGGAATTACTAGGCATGATGACGAAAGTGTAGTTTTTATGAAATGCCCGATTAAATATATTAATAGTAAAAGGTTAATTACATGGAGAAAACATGAAAAAGAGAAGAAGGAATTTATACAGGAAAGTCTACCATTCTACAATTCTCAATGGATATGTCTCTTTTTCTACCCTATGAATAACCATGGCAAACTTATGTTTAAAAGTGAATTTGCAAGAATCCACTGTAATAGATCACAAAAAAAATCCACTATAATAAGCCACGCGAATACAGTTTAATTTGTTGGACAATCTTTCTTTGGCCAAACAGTAACGTAACTTTTTTGTACTATATTTACCGACACAATACTTGGTGGATTTGGAGACGAATATTCAAATATGAATGAAGTTTAGTAGATAACCCTGACCTCGATTTGCTCACAACTTTTAGAGTATATTTGATATCCTAGACTGTCATATACTCATATGCGTCGAGGAGGCATCTTGCCGCTAAATATAGGTACTCTATTTATGCTGTCTGAAATGCAAATTATCTCACGCATGTTTGCAGTTATGTACTTGTGGGACCAGGATCCCTGCGACCACTCATCCAAGGATTAAACTACTCGATAAGGAATGTTTGATCCGACTACTTTAAACTAGTCGGCTATGGTACAAGACGGCGTAGTTGATTAGATAAACTAGTCGTAGGCTGGTAGGAGACTCCCCAAAGTATTCTGTTGTAGTACTCCAGGTTGTATACGACTAGGATGTTGTAACCGACTTGTAACTCTGCTCCCCAGACTATATGTCGTGACTAAATTTCCTCTTGGAGAAATTTTCAATAACCCTGATGCGACTGGACGGATAAGCAAGTGGAAAGCTGAAATTGCAGCATATAGCCTAGAATTTGCTCCTCAAACTGCTATCAAGTCCCAAGCTTTGGCTGATTTCACAGTTGAATGGATGGAGCTCCAATATTTCAGATCAACTACTCGTCCAGAGCACTGGGTCTTGTATTTTGATGGGTCTTTAAAGCTAGAAGGTGGCGGCGCAGGAGTTCTATTGATTTCCCCCAAAGGAGAACAACTCAAGTATGTTTTGCAGATACTTTTTCAAGTCACAAACAATGAAGCTGAGTATGAAGCCATGCTACATGGCCTTAGTATTGCAGTATCGTTAGGCATCAAGCGCCTATGTGTTTATGGTGACTCTGCAGTGGCCATCAATCAAGTCAATAAAGATTGGGACACAACCAAGGAGACAATGGATGCATATGTCAAGGAAGTACGCAAGCTTGAACGTCATTTCCTTGGATTGGAATTTCATCATGTCGTTCGTGATTACAATGTTGCTGCGGACGCTCTATCCAAACTGGGATCGCAACGAGCAGACGTCCCCGCAGAAATATTTGTTCATGAGTTACATCATCCATCTATTCAAGAAACAACTCCTGAGCATATCACGAATGCTCATCCACGTCCTGATCTGCAGGTTATGATCATTGATACTGATTGGATGCAACCTTTCATTGAGTACTTACGAGATCACAAAGTCCCAGACAAGAAACCAGAACAAGCTCGACTACGGCGCAGAGCCGCTAATTATGTGGTGGTCAATAACACACTTTATCGACGTGGGGCATCTGTCAACGTTCTGATGAAGTGTATTCCAGCAGATCAAGGCAGAGCTTTGTTGGAAGAAATCCACAGCGGTGTGTGTGGCAATCATGCAGCTTCTCGCACACTAGTGGGCAAAGCTTACCGAGCGGGATTTTTCTGGCCTACAGCAACTCGAGATGCAGAAGAAATCGTCAAGAAATGTCAAGGCTGCCAGTTCTTTGCACGTCAAGCACATAGGAGGGCTTGCTGATGAAGATGATTTCACGATCC
>OAMR01000259.1:1570813-1593934 GCA_900205405.1 Echinochloa crus-galli | reverse complement strand
AGAAGAAATTGTCAGGAAATGTCAGGGTTGCCAATTCTTTGCTCGTCAAGCACATGTACTAGCTCATGAGCTCCGCATGATTCCACTCTCTTGGCCCTTCGCATGTTGGGGTTTGGATCTAGTAGGTCCCTGAAAAAGGCTCCTGGTGGTTTCAAGTGGCTCATTGTGGCCATCGATCCCTCGTGGGGGTGCCCTAGGCCGCTTTATATAGGGTAGCGGGCTAGGGTTTACAAGTCGGTTTCCATCTAAACCTACTTGACTCCGACCAGGACTCTAATCCGGGTCGGTTACAACTGGAATATCCCTGGATATCCGGACGAGCCGCCCGCCGGGTCGTTGTTATCTTGTCCGTCAAGTCAGGGAGCCTGTATGGGCCGCGTAGGGGTCGGCTCACGGGCCTGTCAGAGGTGGGCCTTGGCCGCCGTAGTCTGGTCTGACAGTGGGCCCAGGGGTACCCATATCCCGGCCACAGTCGTCACATCCACGATCAAAACGAGATGATCAACCCCGCCGTGGGATGTTGCGAAAAGGTGGCAGACCGTCTGGTAGCGTGGACCATGGCTTGCAGACTCGAGGAAGAAGGCGACCTTGGTGTCATCGATCTCGTGATCCACAACACGTGCCTCCAACTACAGTGGATAATTAAGCTCCTGCATGCAGAACCATAGCAACCATTAGATGGACTGGGTGTGGTTCTGGTACATGGCGGGCCAAGGGCCATAGGCCCTGCCCAAAACGGCTCATGTTCTTCTATAGTTCTATGGGCTCCAGGACACCTACCACTCCACAACCCAGGTTTTCCAGGGCAAGTGGCATCACGACCTCCTTCTGGCACAACAATTGGTCCTTAGATATCTACTTCTGTGTAGAATAATAGTGCTAGTGAGATAAAAGATCGCTGCTGTAAAATGCATAGGAGCCACCAAACACCTATTTCCCATGATGCCTCCCAACCCTATACAATTGCAATTTATTAGCCCGGCTAGTTATTTGCAACATAGCAATAGGTGAAACAGTCTCTATGCATGCATGTCTCTTCTGATTTTCTTTATACTAAGTTTTTCTCCTCTCCAGCTCGTATTTATACTTGAAGGGAAGAGGAGATAAACGAGGCTGGTGACATAAAAGGTATGTGTTGTATTGACGATTGGTCAGAAACTCAGATCGGTACCAACAGTTCTAGTCCATTCATTATACTCACCGAATTCTTCCTTTCACCCTTTGTTTTGGTGACAGTTATAAAGGTGTGGCCTTGCCCACACACTTCAAAGTATGTAGTCTGAAATTTTTAATTCACATATTAATGCTGCAAGGAAGAGCATGCATATTGCAGTAAGAAAAAAAAAGGAGAGTACAAATTAAGAATGGAAATTCGAAACTAAAACTTGTGCCGGCAATTGCATCATCCCCAGTTCATCCCACTGAATCTTAAGCTAGCTGCTGCCTAAGCATTTACAAAGGACTAACCCAACTCATGCCAGCTAACCATACAAGATAATATGACACCGAATCACGGGTTAGGATCGAAAACCAATCTGATGCCAGTTAGCTGGGATTATACAGTTTGTGCAGCTTAAGTTGCACCAGATCATGGCTGGCAACTGTGCCACTGACAGGACTTGAACCATCTCTGTCCCATGCCTCCCAGTCCTACAGAGTTTCATGCATGTAACTTGTGTTAGTACGTTCTCTAGCTCGAGAATAATATGGTTGCATGCGTCTTAGTTTCTTTGCATGGACACCCTTATATATATATACTATCCGTTGAGGACAGATATGGACGAGATTAAAGGAGAGTAATATAACTTAATGGGTAATACGTAGTGTATATATAATAATTGGTACAAAAGCACCAAGCTAATCCATTTGAACTATACGAATCCCTTGTGTTAACGGAGGAGAGGCATTGGTGCATTGCATGAGGTCTGCAGGTTTGATCACAATTCATAGCCGATCAGCGGCTTCCTGTTTGGTGCTGAAGGAGTAAATTCAAGGAATACAACGCTGCAAATATGTGACATGACCGCTCTTACCATTCTCTTCTCCGCTGTAACTAAATTCGTGGTGCTAGCTTAAATTGCAGGGGCATAGAGACACATTTCAGAAGCTCACTGAACTTTTCTTATAAGAACAAGGTAATCAATTAAGTAGCTAGATAGAAGAATTTAATAGGGGTTTAAAAACATGAAAGAAAAATACAAACTGCAAGCACCTCATCGTGGACTCATGGTGGTTAATGCCAACAACCTGCGCGCTGTGCACAAGGTCGATCTCCTGAAATATCGCATTGCAGCAACCGGCAGTGCGCTGGACGTAGCATTATTGTCTCTCTGAATTTCTCGATAATAATCTTACCGAGAGTCGAGAGATTATCTAGAACTTGGAGTAGGGTGTGCTCGCCGCAGAGCTTGGAGAGGGCCAAGCTAGCTCGCGAACGAGTACATCTCCCCCAGCGGCGTCCCTTTATCAGTTAGATCACTCTAGCTCTGACGACGAGTCACGTACGGCTACGTATCAGTTTGTGATGATGAGGTGGGAATCAGTTTGAATTGGCGGCTCCGTTGTCCATGATTATTGCACTGTACTAGAGGAGATCGATCAAGGCAAGAATTCTTTTCAGTCGAGCGTGTCGCCATATATAATTTTGCTTGAGGCGGGGCGATTGATGAACTAGCGACTTGATGGTACACAGTAGGCACTGATTTAGACAGGTTCGGGCTACCCGGAGGTATAATACCCTACGTTAGCGTATGGTTTACAAGATGTGTTGTGATGGTTTCTGGCGTGTCTTGATGCCTGTCCCTCAGGGGGTGCCCTAGGCCGCTTTATATAGGGCAGCGAGCTAGGGTTTACAAGTCGGTTTCCATCTGAACCTACTTGGTTTTCAATCAGGACTCTTGTCCGAGTCTGTTACAGCCGAATATCCCTGGATATCTGGACGAGCCGCCCACCGGGTCTTCATCAAACTTGTCCACCAAGTTAGGGTGGCCACATGGACCGCCTAGGGGTCGGCCCATGAGCCTATCAGATGTGGGCCCTGACCGCCGTAGTCTAGCCTGACAGTGGGCCCAGGGGTACCCATATCCCACAACAACTTAAACCTAAGATACACGCCCTCAAGGGCAAAACGGTAAAAGATGCAGATATTTTCTTTCGGTCGGACATGCAACCTACTGCAAGGTTTGAAACCACGATTATATGACCCACTCAAGAAGTATGGCGGCAAGTGGGCTCAAGAACTACCAGCTGTACTCTGGGGGCTACGCACGCAACCAAGCCGTGCGACCGGGCAAACACCTTATTTTCTAGTCTATGGATCCGAAGCAGTCTTACCTGCTGATCTACTCTGGAACGCTCCACGATTGGAGAATTATGATGAGCAAGTCGCTCAACAAGAAAGATTTCAAGACATTGATGGTATTGAAGAAGCCCGGGTGGCAGCTCTCATTCAGAACACACGCTATCTTGAGGGACTACGGCGTTATCATCAACGTTCTGTTCAGCCTTGTTCCTTTGTAATAGGGGATTTAGTGCTACGGCGCATACAGAAGACAGATGGCCTGCACAAACTCATGTCACGATGGGAAGGCCCGTTTATTGTCAAACAAGTCATTGGGGCTGGAACTTATCGCCTTCAGACTCCAGAAGGCGATGATTTACCTAATGTATGGAATATTGAGCACTTGAAGAAATTTTACCCGTAATTGGGTTTCAGGCGACAGCCGTGTACTTTCTTTGATTATCATGAGATCAATAAAGTTGTTTTTTCCAATTTCTTCAGACGCTGTTGTGTTTTTATTATGTTTTTCACATATCTATGAGTATGCAAACTCTCATTCATCAAATTATTTCAATATCATATTATGTCACTAGAAACCACGACTGCTTTTTTCATTAAAGCGGCATCAAGCCTCATCAAGTCCTGGCAAATCTACACTAGTCCACACAAGACTACAGATGTTAGTATCGTTTCTATCGTGACACATTATATGAAGTTCTGCTCTGTGTCCTTGTGCCGACTACATCAGACTTCTTTTTCAATGGCTCAATAGAGTCCTATCTTGGTAGTATTAATACTATCTTTATTATATCATGCAAAGTACGCTTACTACATTATATCGGCTCTGCATCAGCAACCTAACAAGTTTCTTCATGACTTGTTTGAACAATTATTCATCTATTAATTGTTCTAAGTAGACCAAGGGTCTAGGCACATATAGTACTTTGCATGATTTCAATAGCCTATCAAGTCTACATACGACTAGTTTTTATCACGCATAAAAAAAAATATCAAAGAAGTCCAGAGACTCACAGGATGCCTCGCGGCATTGAATAGATTCATCTCAAGACTTGGAGAAAAGGGCCTCCCTTTCTTCAAACTTCTCAAGAAGCAGGACAAATTTACTTGGACAGAGGAAGCTGATCAAGCTTTCCAACAACTCAAGAGCTACCTAACCTCTCCACCGATCCTCGTTGCTCCAACCAAAGATGAACGTTTATTGTTATATATTGCGGCTACTACACACGTGGTCAGTACTGTTATTGTGGTGGAGCGCAAGGAGGAAGGTCATGTATTTCCAGTCCAACGTCCGGTATATTTCATCAGTGAGGTACTCTCTGCGTCTAAAATTCGTTATCCTCAAGTTCAGAAACTCTTATATGCAGTATTCATAACTTCCAGAAAGTTGCGGCATTATTTTCAATCTTTTCCAATTACTGTCGTGACTAAATTTCCTCTTGGAGAAATTTTCAATAACCCTGATGCGACTGGACGGATAAGCAAGTGGAAAGCTGAAATTGCAGCATATAGCCTAGAATTTGCTCCTCAAACTGCTATCAAGTCCCAAGCTTTGGCTGATTTCACAGTTGAATGGATGGAGCTCCAATATTTCAGATCAACTACTCGTCCAGAGCACTGGGTCTTGTATTTTGATGGGTCTTTAAAGCTAGAAGGTGGCGGCGCAGGAGTTCTATTGATTTCCCCCAAAGGAGAACAACTCAAGTATGTTTTGCAGATACTTTTTCAAGTCACAAACAATGAAGCTGAGTATGAAGCCATGCTACATGGCCTTCGTATTGCAGTATCGTTAGGCATCAAGCGCCTATGTGTTTATGGTGACTCTGCAGTGGCCATCAATCAAGTCAATAAAGATTGGGACACAACCAAGGAGACAATGGATGCATATGTCAAGGAAGTACGCAAGCTTGAACGTCATTTCCTTGGATTGGAATTTCATCATGTCGTTCGTGATTACAATGTTGCTGCGGACGCTCTATCCAAACTGGGATCGCAACGAGCAGACGTCCCCGCAGAAATATTTGTTCATGAGTTACATCATCCATCTATTCAAGAAACAACTCCTGAGCATATCACGAATGCTCATCCACGTCCTGATCTGCAGGTTATGATCATTGATACTGATTGGATGCAACCTTTCATTGAGTACTTACGAGATCACAAAGTCCCAGACAAGAAACCAGAACAAGCTCGACTACGGCGCAGAGCCGCTAATTATGTGGTGGTCAATAACACACTTTATCGACGTGGGGCATCTGTCAACGTTCTGATGAAGTGTATTCCAGCAGATCAAGGCAGAGCTTTGTTGGAAGAAATCCACAGCGGTGTGTGTGGCAATCATGCAGCTTCTCGCACACTAGTGGGCAAAGCTTACCGAGCGGGATTTTTCTGGCCTACAGCAACTCGAGATGCAGAAGAAATCGTCAAGAAATGTCAAGGCTGCCAGTTCTTTGCACGTCAAGCACATAGGAGGGCTTGCTGATGAAGATGATTTCACGATCCGCTTTGCGGTGCAGTGATCATCCGTGACAACCTGATACGTTTTGTTGGGCTACCAGACGGCACGGTATCATCTGACCGAGGAGTGTTACTTCGAGTGGACCTTCTCTTTCGAGTGGATGTTGGGAAGCCTAGAAAAGTTTTGGCATATTTACATCAGTGGGAAAATTCAAGAATCACAATCTATACTGGTTAAGTGATCAAGACACTTACTGGCAGTGATGATTGGGGGTGGAACACTGATGTCAGAATCTTCCACAATCTCATCATCGCTGACATCCATTATCTTGTCGCTAAGGGTCTTCTCAGATGAACTCTTTTCAAGCTCTGCCCACTCCTGCTCGGCTAGAAGTGATGGTGTTTCATCCTGCAGCATTCAAAACACAATTAATATTTGTGATTCTTCATGATACGACTACTTCAGTATCAAGACTACTTACTTCTAGCATCAGCGGTTGCTTTTTAGACAGTTCTCCAATTATTACTGGCTTTCCACTAACACCAGTAAACATGCGATTCAGTCGCATAAGGACTGTCTCATCAGAGATGTCTTCAGGAACTGTTCGAGATGGATCTGACACTCCTTCATATTGAAATCCCAGATTGACTCTTTCTTGGAGTGGCTGGATCCTCCTCTTCATGAAACTGAAAGCAATTCCGACTCCAGTGAGGCCTTTGTCTTTCAATATTTGGACCCGCTTCAACATTGCGGGTACATCTTTAGCTTCTTCAGCAGTCGGCCTGGAGTTCCAGTTCGCTTGGTTCCTTGGGTACCACCCATCTTTTTCAGGACAACTCGATGAATGGTTCCCTGCTGTTTTCAAGGCATATGCAACTGGTTATCATAACTAGCAAGATTCTTCAATAAGACTTTTAAGAAGTTCACGACTACTTACCAATAGTAAACCACTTGGATTTCCAATCACCACAGGAGTCCATCAGAGGCATTTCAAACCATTTTGCCCGCATATTCTGGCGAAATTGGATTCCAGCCCCACCGACTACTTCTGTTTTTATATGGGTAGGCTGTGGCTTGATGTGGTATAAATACCTGAATTTGAATGCACAAAAGAGCATGTGAAATTGCAGATTTAAGGAGAAGACACGATTTAAGGAGAAGAGCATGTCTGTGCCAATGTCAAGTAGCAAATCATTCCAATTTGTGCAATCCCTGTCTAAGACCATAGCAATGTTACAAGCTTCACAACACTCCCGACTGCCATCATCAATAATTTTAACATAAGCTCCTAAATTAAAAGCAAGCCTGTAGGATGAACTGGGATCCAATTCCTACACACACAATGGCACAAATCACCAGAAAATCTACACATGGTTCGATTTACTTCGCAATAGTGAGCCTAATTGCACAAAACCGAGCCTAATTTGCCCGAAGTTAGTACTAACCCTAGGGAACAGTGAGAGAAGACGTATCGTGGAGGCTCCATCGTGCATCCGAGACCACTGGAGGTCGCCGTTGAGGCCACCGGAGTTGGCCGCCAGGGATTACCGTCGAGGCCGCGGGGGTTCGCTGCACGAGCCTCCCCAACGCAACGGGAGAGGAGAGGAGAGGAGGGGCCTTCGCGTGGGTCTGTCGGATGTAGCTGCCGTCGAGGAGTGGTCCCTGCCGGGCGCGGCGCCGGGGAGGCCGGACGCCCGGAGGAACTGGCGCCGCTGCCTGCAGGTCGCGAGGGGAGGCTCGTGCAATTTGTTTCTGGAGGCTTGGGTGGCTGACGGGAGGAAGAGATAAGGAAGCAGGGGTAAATCTGTCATTTTGGATTGCCCTCCAATTTAATCGGATTGAATATTGCTTCCAGTGTCTTGTGGCAAATGTACATGGTTTATTAGTGTCCTCCAGCAGTAACATGTTTTTTTAGTGGTTCACAGCAAATGCCAGGTTTTAACAGTGTCTTGGGGCAAATTTTGCCTTGGAGCGAGGGCATTTGATTCGATCGCATGCAGGCCAATCGGCAACCCCAGCTAGAACAGAACTGGTTCCTTTCCTTCGCCGCCCATTCGAGCAGGATTCGTTCGGATGGGCTACGTGCGCGCTACGGACGCACGCGCTGGCCACGTGAATACCGGCCGCGCCATGTCCTTGCCCCCTCTGGCGACGTGAAGGGCAAATTCCTGTACACGTACGGCTATCTGAAGACCCAAGGGCTCGGGCCGCCAGCACATATGAAACATGTAAAAGGTACAGGGCCGGACGGCCGGTCAGTATCTGCAGGATCCGGCGGCCACGCTGCTTTCGCGAGATCCAACCGCAAGTGGGCGATATACGTGGGTGCCTCTCGTTTTTAGAGCATGGATATTGTGGGACCAGGATCCCTAGGACCACTCATCCAAGGATTAAACTACTCGATAAGGAATGTTTGATCCGACTACTTTAAACTAGTCGGCTATGGTACAAGACGGCGTAGTTGATTAGATAAACTAGTCGTATGCTGGTAGGAGACTCTCTAAAGTATTTTTTTTTAGTACTTCAGGTTGTATACGACTAGGATGTTGTAACCGACTTGTAACTCTGCTCCCCAGACTATATAAGGCGGAGCAGGGACCCCTCCAAAAGAGACACGAAATACAATCAACCATACATGACGTAGGGTATTACGCTATTCGCGGCCCGAACCTGTCTAAATTGTGTTGTTCGTGCACCATCGTTCCTAGAACTCGGCGAGACCCTCGCAAATCTACTCCTCGGGGTATCCCCGGTTAGACGTGTTCGACATAATTCGTCGACAGTACTGCACGCGAATTTCTCAATCGTCACGAAACCTACGAAAGCATGAGCGTCACTATACGAACAAGATTAGGTGCGCTCTTAAAAGCTCTGTACGTTCTTAGACGCTGATCGCTCAATGGGACATTTCGGGAAGGAAAAAAAATTCTATTTTCAGCTATCGCAAAAGTTTGTTAGTTTTGCTCTCTCAACTATACCGAACCTTTGCAAGAGCAACTCCAGCAGGGGCCTCTATATGGGCCTCTACTTTAAAATTTAGAAGCTTGGAGCAAAAATATAACTCCAACAGGGCCTTCAAATGGACCTTCATTTTGCATAGGCCTCTAAATCTTTCTACCAAGTCTCCATTTCTAGAGGCCCTCTAATTTCCCCTCCAACTATGGATCCTACTAGATATTTCCCATCAATTTGGCTGACAGGTGGGCCCACGGAGAAATAGAGGCCCGAGTTCATATGCCCACTGGAGTTGAGTGTTTATTTTAGGCCTCTATTTTTTTTAGAGATGAGCCTGCAAATGAATTTTGGATGCCTCAATTTGAAGGGCTCCACTGAAGTTGCTCTAAACTCGCAGTACTGTTATTTTCTCCTCCCAATTAGTTTTCCCATGAAAGAAACAAAACTTAACTCATTTAACGATAAATAAACCATATAAAAATGGGATCCAAAATCACCATAAATTTACTAGACATGGCACACGGATACCACCAGTACCATTTGTTGAACAATCTTTCGCAATGTCATACAGTAAATACAACGAAACTGTACCACATTAACCCACACAACATTTGGTTATTTTGAAGTTAAAAAAACATTTGGTGGAATTTTGGAAATGATAATCCAGCAAGAATGACAGCTGGCTTTAATCGGCAACCACCCTCCACCTGCTCACGACTTCAGCGAGCGTCTCGTAAGACACGCCGCCGGGTTCCAGCCCTCTCCTCGCCGCCTCCTTGAGCTCCATCACCTTCGCGCGCGCCGCCTCTCCCCCCTCGCCGGCCATCATCTCCTCCACCGCCGCCGCGACATCTCCGGCGAGGACCATGCCGCCCGCGCCGCGAGCCACGGGCCTCAGCGCCGCCCCGGTCTCCTCGCACAGCATCACGGCGTTCTCCCTCTGCTCGGCGTACAGCGGCCAGGCGATCATCGGCACGCCGGCCGCCATGGCCTCGAGCACTGAGTTCCAGCCGCAGTGCGTCAGCATCGCCTTGGTGGCGCGGTGGGCCAGCACCCTGGTCTGCGGGGCCCACGAGGGGACCACGCGGCCGAGCGCCTTCGTCCTCTCCAGGAACCCGGTGGGCAGGAAGCTCGCCGGACCGCCGCCGCCGTTGCTCCGTGAGCCGTCGTAGTAGCTGTCGCCGGGGTTGGCCGGAGACCCGTCGGTTGGGCTCCTCGCCACCCACAGGAACCGGTGGCCGGCGAGGTCCAGCCCGCGAGCCAGCTCCGCCGTCTGCGCCGTCGACAGCGCGCCGCCGCTGCCGAACGACGCGAACAGCACGGACCGGTCGGGCTGCGCGTCGAGCCAGTCCATGCAGCCGGTGGCGTCGGCGGCGGCGGCGGCGCCGGATGGCGGCGGCGGCCGTGTCACCGGGCCGATCGGGTACACCGGCGGGCGCCACGGCTCGGGGCGGCGGAGCACCGCCGCGGCGCCGGGCTCGACGGCGTCGAAGGTGTTCACCAGTATGCCGGCCGCGTCGCGGTAGCTCTCGCCGTGGTGCACCATCCAGCGGTACGCGTCGCCGGCGCGGTCCTGGAGCGGCTGGAGGATGTCGGCGCCGGGGATCGGCACGCAGCCGGGGAGGCTGACGGGCTCCGGCAGGTCGCGGAACTCACCGACGACGGCGGCGTCGAGGCGCGGGAGGTGGAGCATGACCGAGAGCATGAGGAGGTTGGACGGGAAGAAGAGGTACCCCGGCACGCCGGCGTCGCGCGCCGCCCGGAGCGTGTCGGCGCCGAAGAGGTCGGCGACGAAGGCGACGAGGTTGTTGTTGGTGGACTCGAGGCCCTTGAGCACGGCGGTGAGCGCCGGGACGGAGCGCTGGGCCTCGACGGAGAGGAGCGTCTCGATGGCGGCGCCGGCGGGGAGGTCGCCGAGCGAGACGGCCGGGAGGGACGCGGCGCCGACGGCCGGCGGCAGGGACGCGAGGAAGGCGCGCTGCGCGGCGGAGTCGGAGCTCGCGTAGGTGAGCACGGTGGCGGTGAACCCGTGCGCGTCGTGCAGCCGGCGCGCCAGCTCGGCCAGCGGCGCGACGTGGCCCATGCCCGGGGACGAGAGCAGCGCGACGTGCGGCGGCGCCGCCGCGGCCGCGGCTTTGGACTCGCCGCCGTTCATCGCCCGCTGAGGAAGGAGACGAGCAGGTTTTCTTGGAGTTGGAGAAGGTGGAGGGGAGACGAGGTCGAGCACCACCGTGATGCTCTTGATGTGGAGGAGACAGTGATGGCGCCAGCTACATAAATAGTGCTTGTTAATTTACCTATTTTTTAGATTACAAGGCAACTTGCTCACTGTGGCCATGTTTGGATCCCTAGTTTTAGTGTTAGTGATAGTCCTTAGCATCCTAAAATAACACATATAACAAACTAACACCAATTGTGTTTGGATCCCTATGTTAGTTTGCATGTAAAGCTACTTTTACAATCACTGAAAGAGGGGAAAGTAGAGTGAATAGGGTGGGATCCACTCGGCCATGTTTGGATCCCTAGTGTTAGTGTTAGTCCTTTAACACCTCCAACTAACATGTAAAAACTAACACCATCTATGTTTGGATTCATGTGTTAGTTGTATATTTTTGGATCCTTGAGGAGAGAGAGGGGAAAAAGTGGAGTGATTCTTGTGGGCCTCACCAAACTAACACCAATTACCACCTCATGGAGGGGTTAGTTTTTTTGAGGGTGTTAGTCCCAACTAACACCAAAATAACACATATATTTGGATCTAAAATGTTAGTTTAGTGTTATTTTGGTCCAAACTAACACTAACACTTGGATCCAAACAGGGCCTGTGTACAATTGTATTTATTGGATTTACCGGCTAATTTTACTATTGTTAATTAACTTGCTTGTTAATTTACGTTTTTGGAAGCCCATGTTTACAGTGGTAATTTGTGAAGTCTCATATTTGCGGTGGTAAAAATTAAGTTTTTTCCCATGCCAATCTCATTTCTTCCTTTCCACCCGTAGTCTCGTCGTGGATTAAACACGTTATTTTCAGTCAAGTTATTTTTTTTGTCATTTGTTCATAATCTATTGAATCTGTTTCCGTTTGCACTCAGTTTTTGTTGATCCAACATTGCTACATGGCAACATTTTTTGGTTCAAAAAATAGATTGAAACAATAGCATAATTCAGTCTTGTGATGTATAGTCGTATTCGGTCACATGGTTGCAGGGAAAATAGTAAATTGATCCCCGCAAAAAAAAAGAAAATAGGATTAAATGGAGTATATAGGTAAGAAAATAATAAAAAGAACGAACATTGCATGGGCCTCCATCGCTTCATGGTGGGCTGAACTGGGCGGACCAAACTGGATCACCCCAAGTAAAAAAGAGAGAGTTCTCCTTCGGCTCCAAGTCTGAAGTAGGCTAACCGACAGATAGGAGGCCTTGTGACGGCGCCTCTCGCATCTAGAGAAGCAGGCGTCGATCCCCTTCCTCTCTGCTTCAGCTTGCGCTTCCGTCTCTCGCGTCCCAAACCCTCGGTCGATACTCGTCAGTAACCACCCGCCGATGGCGCCGCCGGAGCATCCCAGCCCCGCCGCGCCGTCGGAGAACTCGCAGCCTGCGCCACCGGCGGCGGTTAAGGGAAAGGGGAAGAAGAAGGATGACGACGATCTGGTGAGTCCGCGCAAAAATCTCTGACTTTACTGCTTCGATCTGATGTCTTTGGTTCGCCTGACGTGCTGGTTCGCCGCAGTCGGAAGAGGATCTTGCGCTCAAGGAGCAGCTGGAGCTGTACGTCCTGCGGGCGCAGGACGCGGATCCCGGTGTGCAGAAGCTGGCTCTCGAGAGCATGAGGTATCCAAATCGACGACCTGATTCCATTTATAGGATTGTGTTTCCCCTGTCAGCAAAGTTTTCTGATGCCCGCTCAGCGTTCTAGGTTTAAACTTATCATTCCCCCTGGTACCAAGGTGTTTTTGTGGTGGGAACTCGTTCTAGGGTTAAATTTTGCATCTTCCGCCCAGTAGAGAAGTTTTTGTGGTGCGAGCTCATTGTCCTAGGTTTAAATTTATCACCTTCCTCCCGATAGCAAAGTCTTGCAGTGCGAGCTCATGGTTCTAGGTTTAAATTTACCATCTTCCCCCCTGGCAGCAAAGTTTTTGCGGTGCAAGCTCACTGTTCAATGTTTAAATTTATCATCTTCCCCCTGACAGCAAAGTTTCTAGGTTTAAATTTATCATCTTTGCGGTGTGTTGTTAAATTCAGTGTGCCAAATGCTTCCTCTTCCCCGATGGGCCAAAACTAAGAGGAGTTTCATTGATTACTGCTGCCACTGTTTCGTGCAAACCAACAACTTCCTTAACTCCTACTATCGTTATCAGACAGGAGATTCGTTCCGCTACAAGCTCCATGACTTCTGTTCCAAAACCGCTAAAATTTCTGCGGCCACATTATGGAACCCTGAAGACCTATTTTGAGTCCATGGTAGAATCTGAAGTGAAGGTATGTTTATAGTGTTGATCACACAATTTTTCTGTGATCTGGATTGGTTTGGTATAGTGCTGATGCCACCTTACTGTTTTGCAGAAATACATGGCGGACATACTGTCAGTGTTAGCTTTGACAATGTCCGTTGAAGGAGAAAGGGTATGTACCTGCTGTGATAATTATCTCCCCCACTCTTTTAGACAAGATATTTCCTTTTTGTCGAGGAAAAAACAATCTTTAGTTGTTTCCATGCCACTCATTATGCCCAGCTGCAAAAAATTGATTTCATATGCCTTATTGTTTCAGGAGAGCCTGAAGTATCGTTTATTGGGCTCTGAAGGAGACATAGGTTCATGGGGTCATGAGTATGTGAGGTGTGAACAAAACTGAGTCTTCTTGATTTTCCCTTTTCCTATTGGTTGGATTTTTTTTGAAAAATATTGTTTACATACTATTTTTGTTTCAAACTTGTTGGATTCTGAATGAATAACTGTCTCATGTACAGAAATTTGGCTGGTGAGATTGCACAAGAGTTCCAAAAGCGTCAGGTTTGCCCTCTCACTCATGCTATATTAGAATTCTTGAATCTTTTTTTCTGACACTGTTAGTGTGGCCGGTTCTTCTATTTAACACTGTTAATGATGTTCTAAATGTTGTTCTTTGGTTGTTTCTGTCTTAACTTTCTATCACATCGAAATTTTAGATTTTTGAATCACAAATGCTTCTATCATTGATTGTTGCATAGTTGAAAATCGCAATATGTTTTAGTTGATAAGTTTCGCATGGTAGACCACTGCTTCCTGTCCCATTTTGTGTATTTGGTTATTATCTAGCATCTTTATTTGTCTCATGGCAACCATGATCAAGTTTCATTGAAATTTGCTGCAATCTCTTTGTTGTTTTATTTTCATTTCATGCTACCTGGCTGCAATAGACCAAAAGCTATTAAGTACTGGAACTTGTTTAGCTTTCAAACCTCTAATCGTCTTCCTTGTTTTCCAGGATGATGACTTGCCCATTGATGCCCTAATGGAGCTCGTGCAGCAAATTATTTCATTTCACATGAAGGTTTGTTCTGATTAGACTTCATGGTTCATCTTGAACAATGTTTTTTTTATTATGCTAATTTTTTATCTTTTGCTTTTTATAGCATAATGCTGAACCTGAAGCTGTAGATCTTCTGATGGAGGTACCTTCAATCCTTCTATTACTTCTTTTTTCCTTTTTTTTTACCTTAATTCCTCCCAAGAAGTGCTTAACCTCGCCGGCCCTTTCACTACTACTTTTTCTTAGAAGTGCACTCCAATATTTTTTGTCTGATGAACATGTCGCTGATGCATGAATTTGATTATTTTGTAGGTTGAAGACCTTGATTTGCTAGTTGAGCATGTGGACGCCACAAATTACAAAAGAGCTTGCATGTACCTGTCTAGTTCGGCCACGTAAGCTTGCATCTCTTTACCACATATTGTATGGTTTTCCGCAGTATTGCTCCCGCCCTCTCTTTTGGAGCATATGTGCAAGTTAGATGCGTTGAATTTCTGTGAAATTAGTTAACACTTTTCTGTGCCTGAATGTGAAACTTGCAGATATCTTCCTGCTCCTGATGATATGTTGGCACTTGACATAGCATATACCATCTACATGAAGTTTGGAGACCTTGCAAGCGCTTTGAGAATTGCTCTACAACTTGACAAAGTGAGCAGTGATTTATCTCATTCCATACTGCTTTTTTAAGAACCAAATTCAAACTGACACATGTTAATGTCTGTAGCCCATGCAATATGTGAAGCAAGTCTTCACAACAACTGATGATCTTATGCTCAAGAAACAATTCGCATACATCATCGCACGCCACGTATGCCCCCATTATCCTGTGTTTCAGATACTATGCATGCACATATGCTCATGGTCGTGGCAACTGGCCAGGCTGTTTAACCATGCATGCTACCATGAGATACCTCATTATGATCTTGTTTCCTCCCCTGATTTTGAACCATCATCTCCCCTCTTCTGAAGGGTTTGGCTATGGAGATTGATGATGAGATAGCTGCTGATGATAATGACAAGGAAATTTTGCAAGAAATAGTTAATAATACTAAGCTGAGTGAGGGATACCTTACTCTTGCTCGTGATATTGAGGTCATGGAGCCAAAATCTCCTGAGGATATATACAAGGTGATGTATATTTTACTGCTTACCATATTGTGGTGGCGCAGTTCAGTTGTCCATAATGTCTGTGCTCTACAATTGTAGGTCCATTTGATTGATGGCCGTGGTGCCAGTTCAAGTCTAGATTCTGCAAGACAGAATCTGGCTGCAACATTTGTCAATGCATTCGTGAATGCTGGGTTTGGCCAGGTTAGCTTTTGACATGAAACCAGTACTAGTGGCCCTGTTTGTGAGAAAATAGTGCATCTTAAGATGTTTTTGTTTTGTTTTGTTTTGAGCAGGACAAGTTGATGACTGCTCCGTCTGATTCATCCAGCAGCGGATCTTCTGGAAACTGGTTATTCAAGAACAAGGAACATGGAAAAGCCAGCGCAGCAGCTAGTCTGGTATAATTACAATACTCTTTATATTTTAACCAGAACTCGTGTTTTTAAACTGTCCAATTGTTAAATAACATTTTGTTTCCAGGGAATGATTCTTCTGTGGGATACTGATTCTGGGCTTGCTCAGCTTGACAAATACTTGCATAGTAATGACACTCATGTGGTTGCTGGAGCTTTGCTAGGTATTGGAATTGTCACTTGCGGCGTGAAGAATGATTGTGATCCTGTATGTGCTCCACTTTATTAGCTTCTCTTGCTCCCTCCCTCCCTGCAATTTTTTTTACCCCTAACCCTAATCCTTTCTGCCAGGCGCTTGCTATTCTCATGGAGTATATTGGCAAGGATGACTCAAACATCCGTATTGGGGCAATATTGGGTCTTGGAATCGCATATGCTGGTTCCCAAAAAGAAGAGGTTGGAATTAGTACTGAAGTGTCTTACTGGCTCATAGATTGGTGTTTCTTCTTCTTATTGTTTCTTAAATTTCAGCTTAAAATGCATCTATCCGCTGTGTTGGGAGACTCCCAATCACCTCTTGAGGTCTTGGTCTTCTCAGCCATTGCCTTGGGATTGGTGTTTGTCGGTTCTTGCAATGAAGAGATTGCACAGTTCATATTTGCCTTGATGGAATAAGGTGAGTACTTCATGTTCCTTTGCAGTTGGGGTATTTACTATGTTGTTCCTCAATTGTTTGTTTGGTTTTTAGTAATTACCTAGCCTTTTCTTTTTATGGACTCCAGTGCTTGGATATGATAAAAATGGTAAACACTTCTGGTGATTGTTACTACTTACTGTTTGCTTTGTTGTGTAGTCTATCTCTATGCCCTGTGCATTTTTACAGGTCACTTTAGTGACTTTCTAATATGTGCTTTAGCTATCACTGAACACTGAGCCATCCTATTTCAGGAGAGTGTAGAGGCTACTGCAGAGGTCTCTAAAACATTTGATGAGAAGATAGGGAAGTATTGTGATGTAACTCTTATGTCATTGGCATATGCGGGGACAGGGAATGTGCTTAAGGTATTTAATGTTTTTCTTAATTAAAAAAGAGGTTTCTAGCGGCTTCGAACTTGTGACAAGTTTGAATTGTTTGGTTTGAACAAAATTTTCAAACTCTGTTTGCAGGTTCAGAAGCTTCTTGGCATTTGCTCGCAGCATCTGGAGAAAGGCGAAACACACCAAGGGCCAGCGGTCCTTGGAATTGCTCTTATTGCTATGGCTGAAGAATTAGGAGCTGA
The DNA here is from genome assembly GCA_900205405.1 of Echinochloa crus-galli. NCBI lineage: Eukaryota > Viridiplantae > Streptophyta > Magnoliopsida > Poales > Poaceae > Echinochloa > Echinochloa crus-galli. The sequence goes on along the minus strand of OAMR01000259.1, from coordinate 1,576,961 downwards.
AATGGCCATACGTTCACTTGAGCGTCTTTTGCAGTATGGCGAGCAGAATATTAGACGAGCTGTTCCTCTTGCTCTTGGTATACTCTGCATATCTAATCCCAAGGTACGTGCATAAGTTGTTCTTACATACTAATTCTCTTAGAAATGTTAAATTAAACCACTGCTTAAATAATTCATCCCTGACCAGTGAAGTAAATGTATTTCATATAGAACTGCATTGTATTTGAATCCTTGAGGTTTGTAAATTGCATGTGCTTGGAAATGTTCATTTAATGAGACTTATCTGAATGGAGTTACTGCATGGAAGTGCTAATCCATTTGATGCTCCTGCACCAGCGCAAGAAAGCACCTGGGATGGTTGATAAATTATTCATATCTTTTAGAAAAAATGTTGACCATAAATCCTATATAGCAAAGTTTGGTTTCTAAGCTAACTTTGTTTTTTGTTCTCATAATTCAAACCTTTCCATTCCCTAATACTGCTCCAAGACTCAGGTATATTAGAAATAAATCATATCAAAGCAAATACTTCAACACCTTTCTATAATTGACACTATGGCATGTGGAAATTTTGCATTCATCATTATTGAAAGTGCAGCCAAATTATTCTGACTGTAATTTATATATCATTAACGTATTGTGATCTGCCTATGCAAGTTCCTTGATTTTGGATTGCTCAGTTCCTTCTTACATGTTTTTGGATTGCTCACTTTCTTATTTCTTCTTTCAATAAAAAGTTATTCATTTAGGTTGCATAATATTGAAAACTGTGTTGCTCCATCAGGCATATCCTATTGCATTTCTAATACTTGCCTTCTCAGGTAAATGTGATGGACACACTGAGCAGATTGAGTCATGACGCAGATGCTGATGTGTCAATGGTTTGTATTTTCCACCTTTTGTGCCTAGCCATTCCTTTATTATCTTATATGGAGTATATCTTAACATCCTAATTAAATTTCCCCAGGCTGCGATCATCTCATTGGGTTTGATTGGTGCTGGGACAAACAACGCCAGAATAGCCGGCATGCTTCGCAACCTTTCAAGTTATTACTACAAAGAAGCTGCTCACCTGTTTTGTGTAAGTATAGCTCCACAATGATCTTTTGGCATAAGAGATAGTCACTTAGTACTCCATTTTGTACAGTGATTTCTTGGCTGTGTTGCATAAGCTGATTAATTTTGCTGTGTTCATCAGGTAAGAATTGCTCAGGGTCTTGTTCACCTTGGAAAGGGCTTGTTGACCCTTTCTCCATACCATTCTGATCGATTTCTTCTTTCCCCGTAAGTGACTATCTCTAAACAGCCAATTCACCTGTGAACACCACTGGATACTTAATCTTTTTTCTGTTTCCCTTCTGGTCTTTCTAGGAATGTGAACGCCACTGGATACTTAATCTTTTTTCTGTTTCCCTTTTGGTCTTTCTAGGATGGCACTTGGGGGGCTTGTAACTGTCCTTCATGCCTGCCTTGATATGAAGTCCACCATACTAAGGAAATATCACTACATCCTTTACATTATTGTCCTGGCTATGCAGGTATGTTTCAATAGTCAATTGCCACATACATCTATGAATGCAATAGTGAACTGTTGGAGATTGTGGTTAAACTCTTGTTTGTACAGCCTAGGATGCTTTTGACGGTGGATGAGGATCTGAAGCCCCTGTCTGTTCCAGTTCGTGTTGGGCAAGCGGTCGATGTTGTTGGTCAGGCAGGAAGGCCGAAAACCATTACGGGCTTCCAGACACATTCCACACCTGTCTTGCTTGCTGCAGGGGAGCGTGCTGAACTAGCTACTGAAAAGTAATAATTCAGTTTTGAACCCAACTGATGTGTTTGTACCATCTATATACATTGGAAAGCTAAGTACTGTTGGTTTGCGTTTTGCAGATACATTCCATTGACGCCGGTGCTGGAGGGCTTTGTAATTCTGAAGAAAAACCCAGAATACCACGAGGAGTGAGACTGATATGATGCTGATTTGTGGGTCGCCTGCACCTCAAGTCCTCAACCTCAAGCCAAAAACAAGAGTTTCCATAGGACCCTTCTTATGCCATTGTGCACTTTCTGGTGGTTTATCAAATAGGGTTGTAGCTTTTCACACAAGAGTTGTAGCTAACTTAATCACATGTTTGGTTGTAATACATGCCTCGGGTTTGCAGACCCGGCCGCGTAGATGTTAGGGTTGCTGTTTACTTTTACCACCGATTTATTTATTGTATCTATGTATCGGAATTACTGACGACATGTTTAGAACTTGTTGGAACGATGGCATACAGTGTCATTTTTGGCATTTAACGCTGTTTTCTCATGGATTACGAATTGCGGGAGTGTGAAACAGTCTTTACATCTAGGTGCTCCTGATTCCCACAGAAGAAGGCGAAGGTTGCGGGGAAGGCCCCTAAAAAGGCAACTATGGAAAACCCAACCTGTGAAGAGAACTAGGAAGGCGAAGAAATGAGGCATGTTGATTTGTTTCCAAAAAAAATGGCTGTTGAAAACTCGAGATAGCTGGCGGCTGAAGTCGTAACAGGCAGCTATGTGCTGAGACCATTTGCTATTCAGATTCTTTTTTTTTTGGGGGGGGGGGGGGGATTCATCCGTCTAACATCATGTAGTACTTCTAGCGAGGGAAAAAAAAGACATAAGAGCATCTCCAGCCCAACCCCTAATGGGCCCTATCCCTTCTTTTAGTCACTCTGAACAAAAAAACCCCCTCAATGGAGTGACTAGTCAAGTGACTAAAATTGTAGGCCACCAAATTTTGGGGGCACACCCCACAAATCTAGGGTCCCTCTATCCTCCTCCCTGGGCCCACTTTTTCTTTGCCGACGCCGCACACAGCTCTGGCGCACGCACACCTTTCCCCCGGCACCGCCGCACCGATGGCCCGCCACCCGCCGGATCTGGTCGCAGGCACGCGGCGAGCTCGCGGCTGCCGGCGCGGAGGCTGGCGGCACGGGCGGAGCTCCTCCAGGTGCCGCTGCTTGCACGCGCGGGAGCGACGCGCCGACTGGCGGTTCGAGATCTTGCGACAGCCGGTGCTCTGCCTCGTCGGCGGTGGACGCCGACGACGTGTCCTCCGGCGTCGTGGCTGCCGGCTGGGACTCGCTGTCGGACCTTAGGACCGGCAATCCACCTGGGGGTATCCGAGTGGTTCATTTGTAGGCGGGGCGATTGATGAACTAGTGACTTGATGGTACACAGGAGGTACTGATTTAGACAGGTTCGGGCTACCCGGAGGTATAATACCCTACGTCATGTGTCGGTGGCGTCGTTTGTATTGCTGGATACTAGGCCGAGCTTCAGGGAGCTTGGGCGAGCGTATGGTTTACAGGATGAGATGCGTTGTCTTCTGTTCTCCCCTATGAGGGTGCCCTAGGCCGCTTTATATAGGGTAGCGGGCTAGGGTTTACAAGTCGGTTTCCATCTAAACCTACTTGTCTCCAACCAGGACTCTAGTCCGAGTTGGTTACAACTTGAAGAGCCCTGGATATCCGGACGAGCCGCCCGCCGGATCTTTGTTAACTTGTCCGTCAAGTCAGGGAGCCCGTATGGGCCGCATAAGGGTCGGCTCATGGGCCTGTCAGAGGTGGGCCTTGGCCGCCGTGGTCTGGTCTGACAGTGGGACCAGGGGTACCCATATCCCACAAGCCCCCGAGCAACGTGCAGGCGCGTGCTGAACTGCTTGACGAAGTGCCGAAGCCAATGAGGTCGGCTGAAGGTGCTTCTTCATGTAGTCGGCACAAGGGTGGGCGGTGCTCAAAAAGAGAGAACCCCCAACATCGACGCCGAGTTCTTCGAGGTAATCGGTCGGTCCTCATGAGGGCCGAGTACAGGGCGACGATTAGGAGCACTGTACGTACAGTAGCCCCCGAGCGTTGGGTTGGTTAGTATAAGCAAGCCAAGGCTCAAAAAATAGCTAAACAACATGTATGCCCAAGAGTTGGTGAAGGCTTGCTACCACCAAGAATACTTTTCCGGGTTGAGGGGCTTGCTCAGTCAAACTGGCTGAGTTATATGTGGGTGAGAGCATGCTGCCACCAAGGAAGGGGCCAAAATTTTACTGGCACCCGTGAGTTAACAGTGCGTTGATAAGGATGGACCGAGCCGGCCCGGTCAAAAGCTGTCGTTACTGGCTATGGGGGAATCCCGCTGCTGAGGATGCTCAGTCAAGGGCAGTGATGACCGCCCGCCCAGGGAAAAGGCGAAACGCATGCGCATCCTTTCGCAGGCGCTTTAATGACTCATGGGCCACCAGATCCGCGACCCCGGGGCGTCTATAAGTAGGTGCTTCGGCGTAGTTCACCACCGGGGTGCTTTGTAGTCGTTAGCCACTATGCGGCTCTTGAAAATCCTTCTTCCTGAGAGGGTTGTAGACGAGGGTAGAGTAAGTCAAGGCACATGCCTTGGCTTTCGCCATTGATGCCAGAAGAAAATCGTCGAAGGGTGGCGCAAATGCTACGGGAAAGGAGCCGGGCATCGCGCGCCTCATAGGCAGGGGAGGTGCCTATTTCTTGATGGGACCGGGCGAGGAGGCTACGGTAGGTCTTCTCTTCGTCAGGAAGCTAGCGAACGATGACGAGCTGATGGCAGATTTCGCGGGCCTATCAAGGACGAGTGGGCGCGACCTGAGCCTGGGCTCGGAGGTGCTGATGTCGAGTCCTTACTCTCCTCCAGCAATGCAGCCACGAGGTCCTTCAGTTGGTGTGATGCCACAAGAAAATCGTCGAGAAAGCTGTGGACACTGCTTCCGGTGATTGTGTGCTGACCACCTAACTGAAATGGTTCAAGAGCCTAATAGTAAGGGGCTCATATCTTTGTAGATTGAAATGGCCTTTGGCCAAATGTACTGTGTCTTTGTAAACTTCGCCAGTCGCGTGGTGTTAATATGAACATGTTCGTTTTGGTGGTGGTGGACTGTACCCGACCACCTAGGTGGGTCAGCGGTTGTCTTGTAATCATAAGGAGACCTGCCCGACACCCAGCCCCCGAGCTTGCGAGGGACTTGGCTTAGTTCTCTTGGAACGCGCCGAGTCGCAGTGCGGTGCCCAGCCCCCGAGCTTGCGAGGGACTTGGCTTGGTTCTCTTGGAACACGCCGAGTCGGTGTATGGCGCCCAGCCCCCGAGCATGCGAGGGACTTGGTTTGGTTCTCTTGGAACACGCCGAGTCGGTGTACGGCGCCCAGCCCCCGAGCATGCGAGGGACTTGGCTTGGTTCTCTTGGAACGCGCCGAGTCGTAGTCCGGCACCCAGCCCCCGAGCTTGCGAGGGACTTGGCCTGGTTCTCTTGGAACGCGCCGAGTCGTAGTCCGGCGCCCAGCCCCCGAGCTTGCGAGGGACTTGGCCTGGTTCTCTTGGAACGCGCCGAGTCGTAGTCCGGCGCCCAGCCCTCGAGCTTGCGAGGGACTTGGCTTGGTTCTCTTGGAACGCGCCGAGTCGTAGTCCGGCGCCCAGCCCTCGAGCTTGCGAGGGACTTGGCTTGGTTCTCTTGGAACGCGCCGAGTCGTAGTCCGGCGCCCAGCCCTCGAGCTTGCGAGGGACTTGGCTTGGTTCTCTTGGAACGCGCCGAGTCGTAGTCCGGCGCCCAGCCCTCGAGCTTGCGAGGGACTTGGCTTGGTTCTCTTGGAACGCGCCGAGTCGTAGTCCGGCGCCCAGCCCTCGAGCTTGCGAGGGACTTGGCTTGGTTCTCTTGGAACGCGCCGAGTCGTAGTCCGGCGCCCAGCCCTCGAGCTTGCGAGGGACTTGGCTTGGTCCTCTTGGAACGCGCCGAGTTGGTGTACGGCGCCCAGCCCTCGAGCTTGCGAGGGACTTGGCTTGGTTCTCTTGGAACGCGCCGAGTCGTAGTCCGGCGCCCAGCCCTCGAGCTTGCGAGGGACTTGGCTTGGTTCTCTTGGAACGCGCCGAGTCGTAGTCCGGCGCCCAGCCCTCGAGCTTGCGAGGGACTTGGCTTCACCGGCGGGGCTGGCATTGCGCTGCGCATGGGTAGGCAGAAGGATTACTTTGATCTGCAGCTGCTTGACTGCCATAAGTAATGGCGCCGCGACTGGTTCTACATGGTGGACCAGCCGCCTCTGCTGCCGAGTAGGACTGGCAAGGCGCCGAAGGAGCAGGAGTCAGATACTTGCTTCGGGACTACAGAGCCCTC
>OAMR01000259.1:1560470-1570757 GCA_900205405.1 Echinochloa crus-galli | reverse complement strand
TTCTGGAGCAGATCAAGAGTGCATAAAGTAACTTTAGGGGATTGACTGCCATGGCCATTACTGTGTCGTTCGTGGCCCGGACAATTCAGCCGATCAAGGACCGAGTCCACCCGGCGTTCGAGTTCTCGGGTCGCCTGGATCCGGCTCGGGAGACGTCTCGGGGATTCGATTCGGATGAAGTTATGCGGCGCGTGGGGACGATGATGAAGGGCGAGGTGAACAATCTCAATGCGCCGCGTCCTTTTGCGCTCAAGAACCCTCCTCCTGCGGTAAGGTTCCCATGCTGAGTACTTGTTCCTTGTTTTGGTTTCCTTTGTCATTTCCATCGCCTGTTAGCCGAACTGTTGGCTTTACTCTTCGTGCTAGGAGGTGACCAATCGTTTCTTCTGCCCGGCACCACTGCCTGAAGCAGGCCCGGCGTCGAGGCAGAAGGTGATGAGGCCGGAGGAAGCAAGGGATGACCGGCTCCCAGTTATGAAAGACCTCGAGGACTGGGTTTCTGAAGAGCTCGGCTCTCCCCCGAGTTCGGGTGAAGCAGCTGCTGTGGAGTCTGCAGCTACTGCTACTCGGACCCGAGCTGGTGCGCGGAGATTCTCCTCGCAAGTGCAAACCGTAGCGGCCGAGTCGCGGAAGAGGTCGGCGCAGGCACAAGCGCAATCGTCTGGTGCGCTGCCAGCAAAGAGGCACCGGTCGGATCATGGCTCGTCTGCTGGAGAAAGCGACGAGGCCTCCCCGGACATAGATGATGAAGACCAGGGGCCGGATGCTGTAGTGGAGGTTGTACCGGTGCAGTCTTCCACGCCCGTGCGTTCATCGGGGGATGGTCGGCCACCTCGTCCAGCTGGCCTGGTGCTCAAGCGTCAGAGCAGGAGTAACAGGTTAGAGCCCTAGCTTGGTTAAGTTGGTCCTGCTTGGTCATCTCCCTTTTTGCTAACTCAAATCTTTAACTCTTGATTTCGTTGTGCTTGTGATGCTTTACAGGAAGGTAACAGTACTGTCGGACACATCGCGTACCCGATCCGACGGCGGTGGTGACTTGGGGGACTCCTTGTCCCAGGATGCACCTGCTGTAGAACAGGCCGCTCCGCTGGCGGAGCCACCAGAGGCGTCAACAAGGGGCGCTGCTGCTGGGTCGGGCCCAGGGGTGGTGATCGTGGCGACGGAGACCAGGTCGGACGCTCAAGCCAACGAGGAGGAGCCGGCCATGCCAGAGCTCGAGGACGACGTGCTCCCGGACCATCATGCTGAGCCAGAGGGAGAGGAGGAAGAGGAGCTGAGTCATCAGGAGCGCTTTGAGCGCGTTGCCAACGCGAACAGGGCGGCGCTCGAGCGGATTCGCGCTTCGTCAAGCTCGATGCTGGAGGACATGGAGGTGAGCTAATCTGTTCCTGGGAGTGAATAGCCCGCAGCTTTGTTTTAAACCTTAGATGCCGCAGGTGCTGATGTCCGGGACCGTGGAGGGCACACGCCTGATGCATGTGACTGAGGACGAGTACTTGGAGCTGCAGGAGCTCAGGACCCGGGTCCGGACTATTGCCAATGAGGCTCGCGGTGTCGCAATTCAGAAGGACACGGATGCAGAGGGCCTGGCGCAACTCAACCAAGAACTCGTCTCTTAGCTGGAGGCAACTAATGCTGGTGAATATTTGTCTTTGAGAGTACTCGGTAGTGTCAGCTTTATTCTTTATCTTTCTTTATTCCGAACTCTCACGTCATGCCAAAGAGATAGAGCGGATCCAGGGTCGGCTTGCCACGGTGGACTAGAAGTTTAAGGATGTCGCAGCCACACTGCGGGAGAGAGACGCCGAGCTGAAACGCGTCATGGAAAGTGAGCGGAGGCCTGTGCGTCGTCGTCTTGAGTTTCCCACGTGTACCGAGCATGAAGCCATAACACTTGGTTATGGTTGGCTTTACTGCGCAGGTCATGCCCGTGAGAAGAAGATCCTGGAGGAGAAGATTGCGGCAGCCGAAAAGGAGATACAAGACATCGCCAGCGCGCACGGCCGGGCTGTGGGTGCCCACAACGCCGCCATGACTGGTGAGGACTACTTCCGAGTTCTGTTGCCTTCATGGTATTCATGATACCTTAATCGTACTAAACAACCCGTGCATATATGCAGAGTCTTCATGGTATTCGTGATACCTTTGCTATACTAAACAACCCGTGCATATATGCAGAGGCTGCTGGTCGATATGAAGCTTTGGCGCAGGCGGCCATGTCAGCGTGTGACCAGATTCAAGCTCCTGGCGACCGTCCTGCAGTGCCGATCGCGGAACGGCTGCAACATTTGCCTGAGTACACCAAAGGAGTGGCCGCGGAGACCGCCAGATATGTTGTGAGGTATACACTGGCGCTTGTCCGTTCATACCACCCCGACCTCGATCTTGAAGATATTCGCGACGGGTACCACCCCGATTTATCGGAGCAGCAGTTCGAGGATCTGGCCGAGTCCTTCGCTGGTTTGGCAGTTGATGTAGTCCGTAGTGTTGTTGATGTAACTGGCGAGTGACCTGCTTGGAGAAGAAACAGAAAAATCATGTAGCTTTTGGCAGACATTTTTGTGTAATGGGGAATGCGTCCTTATTGGCGATTTTTGTTTTGAGTTAGTTTTACCAACCCCTATCACTTCACCGCAATCATGACAAGTGCTAGGGACTCGGGCGAAGAACTGGCTGGAGCTCTCATGGAGGCAGCACTCCTACATGCTACGATGCTCTGCATGGAGGCTTAGTCGTAGGCAGGGTCCCGGCCAAGCACTTTCACGCATGTTTAGATATTGGATATAGTGAATCGGACTTGCCGTGTTAGTTTTGGTTACTTCGTGAGTAACTTAACTGGAGGACGAGCACGTGGCCGTCGTTGGAAGAGTTATTGTGAATACGTTTTGTTGACAGACACAAGATCGGAGTAAATGAAACTTTGTTAAATAATTAAGATGGCAGGGTAGAGATACATAGCTGTATTTTGGTCTAAGGATAGAACTTAGTGAGGTGCTGGATGTTCCAAACATTGGGAACCGGGTTGCCATCAGCCCATTCTAGGCTATAGGTTCCTGGAGAGACGACTTCCTTGACGATGAACGGTCCTTCCCATGGTGCGGACAACTTGTGCTGTCCTGCCGAGCTCATGACTCGGCGTAGGGCGAGGTCGCCTACATTCAGGGATCGTTCTTTGACATTCCTGTCGTGGTACCGGCGTATCTACTGCTCGTGGCGCGCGTGCCGGGTTAAGGCGCAGAGCCTGTGCTCTTCTAGTGCATCAACGTCGACCTGTCGACTTGACTCGGCTTCTCCTTCTTCGTAATTCTTGATGCATGGTGCAGAAAAGGCGAGGTCGGCTGGCAACACGGCTTCTGATCCGTAGACCATGAAAAACGGCGAGTAGCCAGTTGCGCGGCTCCTCTGGGTACGGAGGCCCCATACCACGTGTGGTACTTCTTTAGCCCAGCGGCCTGCGCGTGGGTTTAAGGCATCGTAAATTTCCTTCTTGAGGGCGTCTAGGACCATGCCGTTTGCACGCTCGACCTGGCCGTTGCACCGCGGGTGTGCTGACAATGAGTAGTACACATCGATCTGGCTATCTTGGCAGAAATCCCAGAACTCGTGCCCTGTGAACTGCGAGCCGAGGTCGGTGATGATGCGATTTGGGACACCAAAACGGTGCGTTATCTCTTCAATGAAGGCCGCTGCTGTGGCCGACTTGGTGTCGGTAATAGCCTTGTACTCGATCCACTTGGTGAACTTGTCCACCGCGATGAGCAAGTGCTTGACTCCACCCTGAGCTGGCTTGAACGGTCCCACGTTATCGAGCCCCCATACTGCGAAGGGCCAGGATGGTGGGATGGTGCGTAGCGCCTGAGCCGGCAAGTGCTTTGCTTTTGGAAGAACTGACACCCGGCGCAATGCTGGACGAGTTCTTTTGCGTCAGAGACCGCGGTGGGCCAGAAGAACCCGGATCTGTGGATCTTGCCAACCAGTGTTCTGGCTGCCGCATGATTGCTGCATGTGCCAGAGTGAACTTCATGTAATAATGCCAGGCCCTCACTGCGTAGGATGCACTTCATGAGTACTCCCGAGGATGCTGACTTTCTGTAGAGCTCAGACCCAATTACCACATAATTAGCGCTTCGCCGGCTGAGTTGCTCGAGAGTGACCTTGTCTTCCTCGAGTTTGTCTTCTATGGTCATGCGGTCATTTTTTATGAACGCGATGAGTGGCTCTCGCCAATCTCCTTCGTCTTCTGCTACTGGAACAGTTGAGACTGCTGCGACAACCTGGTCGGCAGAGGCAGTAGGTTCACTTTCGTTTGTTAACTTGATGGACGGCTTCCGTAGGTCCTGTACAAACACACCGGCGGGTACCTGGGAGCGCTTGGATCCGAGTTTGGACAGGACGTCTGCAGCGACATTTTCTTCCCGCGGCACGTGACGGCATTCCAAGCCGTAAAAGTGAGCTTCCAACTTTCGAACTTCTGCACAGTAGGCGTCCATCGTTTCTTTGGAGCATTCCCAGTTCTTGTTAACCTGCTCGACCACCACTTTTGAGTCTCCGAAACACAACAGACGCTTGATGCCGAGGGTGATGGCTATTTTTAATCCATGGATCAGTGCTTCGTACTCGGCACCATTGTTGGTCGCCTGATAGTGTATCTGCAGCACATATTTGAGGTGCTTGCCTTCTGGTGATATGAGGAGTACTCCAGCGCCGGCTCCTTCCAGGTTGAGGGCACCGTCGAAGTACAATATCCAGTGCTCTGGTGGCTCAGCGGGTGTTGGCGCTTGCAATTCTGTCCATTCGGCTAAGAAGTCTACCAATACTTGGGATTTTATGGACTGTCTCGACCTAAAGGTAATGTCAAAACTTCCGAGTTCTACTGCCCATTTGACGACTCGGCCGTTGATATCGCGGTTGTGGAGGAGCCTGGAAATAATGGCACAGCTTTCTGGAGCAAATCAGGAGTGCGTAAAGCAACTTTTGAGGGTGCTGGTACCGGATTTTTGACTCGGCTAGTACTTCGCTGACGTAGTATACAGGCCTCTGCACCGGATAAGAGTGTCTGTCTTCTAGGCGTTCGACGACCAAGGCTGTGCTGACCACATTTGTGGTTGCTGCTATGTATAGCAGGAGGGGTTCGTCCTTTTTCGGCCCGGCGAGGACTGGTGGGGTGACGAGGAATGCTTTGAGGTCGGCCAATGCTTGATTGGCTTCCGGCGTCCATTCAAACTTGTCGGCTTTCTTCAAGAGCTTGAAGAAAGGGGCTCCGCGTTCACCTAGCTTGCTGATGAACCGGCTTAGTGCTGCCATCATTCCTGTCAGCTTCATTACTTCTTTCTTATTCTTAGGAGGCGGTAAATCTTGGATTGCCTTGATTTTGGTTGGATTATCTTCTATGCCCGCTGGCTTACTAAGAACCCCAGGAGTTTACCTGAGGGAACCCCGAAGACGCACTTGGTCGGGTTCAACTTCCATCTGTAGCGGTGGAGATTATTAAATGTTTCTTGGAGGTCGGCAATCAGGGTATCTTTATCGTAGGTCTTGACCACAACGTCGTCGACGTAGGCCTCGGCGTTCCTTCCTATCTGGGTGTCTAGGCAGCCCTGGATCGCCTTCTGGTAAGTTGCTCCGGCGTTCTTGAGGCCGAAGGTCATTGTCTTGTAGCAGTATATGCCGTGAGGCGTGATAAATACCGTCTTGTCTTGGTCGGCTGGGTTCAGGGCTATCTGATGATAGCCAGAATAAATCTAGGAAGGAAAGTAGGAGGCAACCAGCCGTGGAATCGACGACCTGGTCGATGCGAGGAAGAGGGAAGGAGTCCTTAGGGCAATGCTTATTGGGATCTGTATAATCAATGCACATTCTCCATTCACCGGTTTTTTTCTTGACAAGTACAGGATTTGCGAGCCATTCGGGGTGCATGCACTCCCGGATGAAACCGGCTACTAGGAGCTTATTTAATTATACCCTAATGGCCTCCTTGCGATATTGTGCGAACCGTCGAAGCTTTTGTTTGACCGGCTTGGCGGTTTTTACCAAATGCAAGCAGTGCTCAGCCTTCTCCCTTGGGACCCCTGGCATATCAGAGGGTTTCCATGCAAAAATGTCCCAGTTGTCCCGCAGGAAGGAGGTGAGCGCACTTTCCTATTTGGGAGACAGGCCTTGGCCTATCAGCGCCGTCTTGCTGGGGTTGTCGCTGAAGAGGGAGATCGCCTTGGTCTCCGAGTCCGGCTCGAGCGCTGTCATGGTGACATCTTGTTCTGGTATCTTGAGGTCGGTGGGTGGGTTGACCTTGGCCTCGCTTGCAAGGAGCGCGCTGTTGCCGAGCTGCGGCGAGAGCTCGGCGAGCCGTACGGCTTCTCCGTCACACTCGTACGACGTCTTGACGTCGCCCCTAATGCTGATGACTCCGTTCGGGGCTGGCATTTTCATCACCAAGTAGGTGTGATTGGGGATGGCCATGAAGCGAGCCAACATGGGCCGCCCGAAGATGGCGTGGTAAGAGCTACCAAAGTCAGCGACTTCAAAGTGTAGGAACTTGGTACGGTAGTTGGCGGGCGTGCCGAGCGAAGGTGACCGGCAGGGTGACTCTTCCTACTGGTAGGCCGCCTTGCCCGGGACGACGCCGTAGAACGGGTGATGAGAGTCTCAGAGCCTGTTGTAGTCGAACCCATGTCGTTCAGGGTTCTGGTGAAGATGATGTTGAGCGCGCTGCCTCCGTCGATTAGTACTTTGGTGAGGAGAGCTTTGTCGACAACTGGGCTGACGATCAGCGGGTACGAGCCTGGTTCGGGTAGGTGGACCCAATGGTCGTTCCCGCTGAAGGTGATTGGAGTTTCCGACCACCTGAGGTACTCGACACCTTTGGTACCTACGAGATTTATCTCGCGGCTGTGGAGCTTCGTCTTCCTTTTGTCGCGAAACGCATCGGGGCCTCCCACAATTACGTTGACTTGGCGATCAGCGCGCTGAAAATTATCGTGCTGGTCGGCAGCGGCGGCGTCAGGTGCTGGTCGGCGTACGCCACCACCCGGTGCTCTGTTGTCGTGGCGGCGATCATTGCGACGGTCGGGGCAACGCTCGTTGCGGCGTTCGCCGTCCCTTCTGTCGTCGTGGTTGTTGGTGCTGTAGCGCGGCTTCTTTGGTGGTGGAGGAACGCCTAGCTCTTTCTTCAGGGTCCAGCATTCTCTGAACGAGTGTTTTGCGTCCTTGTGGAGAGGACACGGCTCGTCCAGGCGGGCGAGCTGCTCCGGTTGGAGTCGTGACTCCACGCGGCCCTCGCCTTCTGCGATAGTTGCGACGTCAGGCCTGCCGCGTCTGCCGCGTGTTGGTTCTGTCTTCTTTTGCTCTGCAGGTGGGCGGTCGTGGTCTTTGTCTCTCCGGTCTCTACTCCTGAACTGAGGTAGCTCGGCGGCGTCAGCTTTAGCCTCCTCTTCGACCACCTTCATCATCTCCCCAACTATCTTGGGGTCCTTGAACAGGTTGCGAAAGACGTCTATGACGTCCATCTCTTCGACGTCCGTAAGCTTGTTACGGTTGTCGAAGAAGTGGTTGGTGTAGTCTCGGAGACTTTCACCCCTGCTTTGTACTAGATCCAGATCGAATCTAGTACCTGGCCGAGTGTATGTGGCTTGGTAGTTCTCGGTAAAGACCCTGCAGAGCTGCGCCCAGCTGTCGATGGATTGCGGCGTAGTCCTGACAGCCCTTAGGAGCGCCGCCTTTCCCAGCATGACCGGGAAATAAGCCGCCGCTTGGTCGGTACTGCCGCGTGCGGCCTTGACCGCCGTGATGTAAGTCTGGACCCAAAGTTTTGGGTCAGAACGACCGTCGAACTTCTCGACCATGGCTGGTTTGAAGGTATCCGGCCATGAAACTTGGCGCAGTCGTTTGGTGAAAGCCTGGAAGCCTTCGATTTCGAAGTCGTTGTCGCCGAAGTCGTCGTCGCCATTGTCCTGACGGCGAGGCTGCACTCTTGGCGAGCCGTAACGACGATCGTATCGATCGCGCTCGCTGAGTTCGCAGCGTGCGTGGTGGTCGTCAGCTTCAGAGTACTCGGAATAGTTGGCTCGGCGTTCGGGTTGACCGTAGTCCCGGTCATACCTCTCTCGGCGTTCCATCTCAGCAGCGTCACGTTCGCGATGCCGCCTATCGAGCTCTTTTCTGACATCGCGGTCCCTTCCGCGAAGCCTGTCGCGGAGGTCACCGTCAGAGCGGCGATGGTGCGGCGTCTGTTGCCATCGTCGTGGTGGTTTCGGGGGTGCCTGCCCTCTGATTCGTCTGGCTGGTGGTCGGCCGTTCGTTCCTGGTCGGCCTCCTCCGGGATGTCGTGCAGAGTTGGGGATCTATAGTGGCGCCGTCCTCGTTCAGATCTGCTGTGCCCGGTCCTGCGGGAACTCGATCTGCTTGAGCGGGATCGGCTAGATCTTGACCTAGCCTCTCTGTCCTTCTGATTTAGGTTCTGCGCGACGGCTAGCCGGGCTCGGAGCCGGGCCGCCTCTGGGGTGGCTTCCATGTGATCCAGCTCGGCGATGCATGCCGCCATGGCCATTGATGGTGTTTGGAAGTTGGCCTGGGCCCGTTCGAACTCGCGTGCCAGATTGCGCGGGTCCAGCGGATCTAGTCCCTCGTGGCGTGAACATCCATCTGCTTGTCGAACCGCGTCTTCAGCTTGCCTGCGCTGGGCTCGTAGGGTGTTCGCGTCAATGCGACGTTGTCGCGCGGACGCGGTCTCATTGTCTTGGGTCGGTTGGTCTTCAGAAACGAGTCCTTCCCACCGAGTAAGCGGCCTTGCCGGGGTTCGACTACACCAGGCTCCGAGGGGTCCCTAGTATGGTTCTGGCGACCTGGAACTCACCACAATCTGGAAGCTGGGTGGGTTCGGGCGGGTTTCCAGATTGGATCTGGGCCTCGCGCTGCGGGAGCCGGTCGGAGTAGTCGGCGGCTGCGTTCTTCAGTCCGTGGGGGAACATGTTCCCCGAGCGGTCCAGGACTCGTTCGGACATGGCAATGCATTCAGCGAGCGTGTCGTTGATGCGATTCAGCCCGTCAATGATCTCGTCGGGGTAAGGTACTCGGCGCCGTGGAAGTAGATCTGGAATCCGTTCACGGACGCTGAGCCGCTCGATCTTGAAAGTGCATCTAGGCACTTAATCAATTTTGGTGATTAATGACTATAGAAATTTGGATATAATGCTTTGAATGAGATGTGCAGGTGCGACACAAAAAGAAAAGTGGGAGAAATGAGAATGGATGGTACCCAACTTCGATCTAAAAGTTTATAGAAGATCTTGAAGGTTTAATTTTTCAAATAGGCCTTTATGATTTGAGTTTAGGACCACCGTACTATCAAGAGGGACAAGTAACTGTGGAATCATGTGACTCTGATGCTCTTACACTCCCTCAAACCTATCCCATAGCCACAGCACCAAAAACTCCAAAGATTCAATTAAATTAGTTTTTGTCGGAAATTTCCGGTCCTTGTCGGAAATTTTCGCTGCCACGTCGGACATTTCCGATGATTGCCGGATATTTGGTCTGTTCTGTTGAACACCGGAAATCTCCGGTGTACTGTGTAAATGTCTGGCAAATGCGACGGACATTTCCGGTGATTTGTCGGAGATTTCCATCATAAATCCCCCCAACGGTCATATTTATGGTGAGAGCTATAAATACCCCCTCATATGCCTCATTCTGGCTCTCTTGGCCTCCTTGACGAACCCTAGCTCTCTCAAAGCTCTCAAGTGCTCTCCCAACACTCCTTGCTTCGATCTCCTAGCTTGTGGTGGTGTGTTGGTTGAGAGATTTGAGCTAAGTGATTCACTTCATTCTTTCTCTCTCTCTTGAGCATCAAGTTCGTGGTTCTTGTGGTTCTTGTTTGTTACTCTTGGGGATTCATCCCCTAGACGGTTAGGCGTCACCAAGAGCATCCAATCAAGCTTGTGGACTCGCCTTGGAAGTTTGTATCACCCCATCCTTCGTGGATTTGCAAGTAAGTTGTAGCTCCTTTGTGGAGTGAACTTCAGGTTAAATTTTGTGTCTCTAGTTGTTGTTCTCATTATTGCCTCTAATTCCTCTATAGTTCATATTGTTCAAAGCTAGTTCATATCCTTTATCGTTCGATCTATCATTCTGTGTAGTTGCTGTGTATATCTTCTACTTCAGGGCACCTACAACTTACAATTGAACACTTTGATTCATACACTTTGTTGTCTTTACTCCGAAATCCAGTCCAACACTCAAGAACCAAGCACATTGACATAAGACATCACTTTCTTAGAGATCACGAAGCCAAAG
>OAMR01000259.1:1540920-1554986 GCA_900205405.1 Echinochloa crus-galli | reverse complement strand
GGGGGGGTATGGGGGGTGTTCAGCTCATACCTTTTTGTGTAATTATTTATTTCAGATAATGTTTGTGCAGCTTTATGATTGAGTTTATGTTTTTTCCCTAAATGCCAGGTCTCCCAGAGGTTACCACTAATATTCCCGGATAAAGTTCAACGTTCAAAGGTATCAACTCTTACAGGAATTTGTGTTCTGCCTATATGAAGACTGCTCATGACAATTTTGGCTTGCAACCAGCCAAATACTATGGACAAGCCTGTTGTCCTCCGCCACTCTTCTATTTTGGTCATGGAAAAACTGTCTGCTTAGCATCGATGCAAAGAAATATAAATTATATAATCAACGGATGTAGAATCAGGATATTTGACATGTGTACTGTGTTTTTTTATGATACTGTATACCTGTCCACTCATTACTCATAGCAAATAATGACTGAAGATTGAGACAACGGTTTAGGTTGAAATTTCTGAACTGTGTAGTGTGTACATGTAACTATGTCGTAAAGCTTTAACTACCAACAGTTTGACTACTGGAAAATAGCTTAGTGAAGCTGTTACCTGGAAATTCTCAACTATATTATGAAACAATTTATTTTATCAATATTACTTTAGTTAATAATCGTTTGTTCTGTTTATTTTTTTCTAGGCATTGATTGAATGTGATGGTGACTCGATAGATTTGAGCGGAGATATTGGTGCTGTTGGGCGGATAGTAGTTTCAAATGGTGCTACTGGAAGTCAGGATTTGTTATTGGACCTGAAAGGTACCATCAAGTAATTGTCACTTTAGATACTTAATTAGATTTCTGAATTCTAATCTATGGTAGGAAATCACAGGCAAGATATCTGTACTAAAGCTCTGCTAAAGTATTTGAAGTTTTGTCTTGATACATGCATATTTCAAAAGTTACCTTATTATTTCTTTTTTCCATACTCAAACAGGAACAATATACAAAACAACTATAGTTCCATCCAGGACATTTTGTGTTGTAAGTTATATCTCAAACTCAAGTACAATTTTATTATTTGGAGTTGGTCTTTCATCCTTGGTGCATTTCCTCTTTCAGGTGAGTGTGGGACAATCAGAAGCAAAGGTTCGTAAACCATAAAATAAATTCATAAGCATATTAGTTTTATCCACCATATCACTTTTGGCGTCATAAATTCAAGCGTCTAATGTGCCAACCCAACTGTACATATTTTTATGTATCCCATTTTTCTAGATCAATTTTATTCCAAGGCAACTGTTTACTGCAGTTCATCCACTGCTTTTCCTGTGCAGATAGAGGCTATAATGAATGACTTCATTCAACTGGAACCGCAGTCCAATTTATTTGAATCTGAGACTATGATGGAAGGTTAGCATAATTATAGACATTATATCAGAGTATCTTTGATGTACAAAACTGCCATGCAAGTTGATATGGCACGCTCCTATCATTCTCTGATTGATCTATTTATCGGTGCTTCCGCATTTGAGAGTGTAGCTTTAGTGTTAGTGTGTGCCTAGGAGGGAAAACCAATCTGCATGAAGTTCTGGACCCATTGTTTATATGATGATAACCTGTGTTACAATTTTTCCTCTCTGATATTATTAGATCTATCTTCTGTATAGGTACCCTTGATGGATTCACATTTGATTCAGATGAGGAGGGTGATAAGGTCCCTGAATCGCAGGCTTATCAAAATGATCAGAATAATGAAGATGGCGGCCAACCTAAGGCGAAAACCAAAAGAAAAGCTGAGAAACAAGTGGTAAGTTTTCTTGCCTCCACTTTAGTTGATAACTAACTTACCCAATTATGTGAACATGGGAGGGAAAAAAACAATTATCTGTAGCTAGTTTCTGGGATTTTGTTATGTACAGAAGATGGCCATTAAGGTGTTCCAGTTTTGTAGTGATTGGGAATTCTAAATTAGAAGTATTTAGTTCCAGACTGCAATTTTATGAGGAGCATTAAAAGGCTTAATTATTAACATGATTGTGCATTTCTTGTTATTATGCCCTTGGCGCTGCTGCTTTATGTGTCAGTATCAGGAAATTGCACTAGATTAGCGCTGCTGCTGTTTCCTTGGGCTCCCTTGATGCTCCCATGTTGTACGGAATAGTAATTTCACAGAATCATTACCAAAGATCTAAATAGCATGCTACCAAAGTTTGGGATAAATCTGGATGAGGAAAGATGGCATAGACTCCAGATTTTGCTTGCGCTATTCTCATGGATTACCAATTGTGGAAGTGTGAAACATTCTTTACATTTAATGGTATGTATCTCGACATCAAGTTGCTCCTGATTCCTGTGACATGCAGGGGAAGCCACAGAAGAAGGCGAAGGTTGCGGGGAAGGCCCCTAAAAAGGCAACTAGGAAAACCCAACCTGCGAAGAGAACTAGGAAAGCGAAGAAATGAGGCATGTTGATTTCTTTCCAAAAAATGGCTGTTGATAACTTGAGATAGCTGGCGGCTGAAGTCGGAACAGGCAGCTATGTGCTGAGACCATATGTTATCCAGTTTCTCTTTGTAACATCATGTAGTACTTCTAGCGAGGGAAAAAAGATATAACATGTAAAATTGCAAAGACGATACGGTGTCACATTACTGTTCTACACTCTAGGAGGTTTGTATCCTCCTTTTCAACGTAGAGCGTATTAACTTGTTTTTTTTTTGAGAAGGTGTAGCCTGTGCGTCTAATCCTAATTCCGGAGTTTTTATTGTAAAATGTCGGACAATTTCCGGTCAGTTTGTCCATTAATTTAATTTTCACATTCGAACTTGGTAGTTTCCCAGTTACTGCTCCAATTCATCACTCCGAGCCTCTGGCACCGGCTTGAGCATCAACCGAAAAAATTCGGTCGACTTCACTGCAAATTTTTTAACTTTTTTTTTAGAAGATCGGACCAGGTCTGGGCGGTTTGTCCATTAATTTAAAATTCACAATTCGAACTTTGTAGTTTGCCAGATAGCTACGGCTCTGGCACATCCGATCCCCAGCCTGAGCCTCAACAGCAAAAGCTCGGGCGACTTCAGTGCAAAATTCCCATTGATTTTGTTGGTTTCACCTCAAATTCCCAACGATTTCACCATCAATGGAAACTAAATGATTTTTTTTCTTAAATTTAGAATATCCATTCGATTCCATCCTTGCCTGCTGTCATTGACTTGCGAGTGACGAAGCAATAATTGTCGCGGCGTCCAAGGTTGCCCCCGCCGTCCGATCCCCCGCTCCCGCCCATCCCACCCGTCCATCCTCTGCCTCGGGCGTCACCAGAAGCCGCAGAGAAACCAAAGGCGACGCGTCATCCCTGCTGGGCTGTCTCCGCTTCCTTCATTTCCGTGTCCTCTTCAATTCGCAGGCAGCAGCAGCAGCAGCAGCAACGCCGCCTCCGCCTCCGCCTCCACGTTCACACCGCCTCTCCTGCCCCCAGCCGCCGCCGCCGCCGCCGCGATGCCCTAGCGCCGTCTCCACCGCCCCGAGCTCCGTCGGCGGCCTCCAGCGCCCGCCGTGGCGGACCGCGCTCCCCGCATCTGGGGCGGGGTGCTCGGCGCGCCCCCGCGTCGCGGTTTCGTCGCCGGTGACATTGCATTTGTAAGCGCCCAAGCATACGCTGTCTGAATCCCCACCTCGGCTTCTCTCCCCCCGCCTCTCGCCCTCTCCGGCTCTACTCCGCTAGCTCAGCGGTGTCGCTGCTCTGCAATTTGGTTTGCTGGTTAGTGCTTCTGAAGAGGGGATCGATTAGGTAGGTTTGGTTCTGTTCTAGTGTGCTGTTCTAGAGTCCAGATCTACTGCCGCGAATGGATTTAGAGTTGGAGGTGTTCTTCTCCTTCCAGTCTGACACCATTTCGACTGTCAACTTGGAGTCAACAAGCTTAAAATTACCACTACTCCGTGCTTCAGATTGTCCACTTGGGTTTGATATGTCATTATATGTGCAAAACATACCGCGCTTGCCTGTCGACCTTGTGGCAGTTATCTGCACACGGTTGGGGAGAAGTAATAGAGTGCTACAGTAACATCTGAAACGGCAATGTGTTATGGTTATGTCAAAGTTTATTGATATTTTCCTGTGCGCGCCTGTATAGATTAGTGCCTATCTCGTATTTGACACGTCTTTTTATTGCATCAGGTCGTAATTCCCTGCGGTAACGGCCATCGTTAGTGATGCATTCTTCAGAAAATAAAGAGGTATGCTCCAACCCAGGAAAATCATCAAAGAGGAGGAAAGATGCCTCTTCTGAGATGGTTCCTGCATCCAAAAGATCAAGTCGACGTAACGCTTCCCGCCAATGTAAACCTGATTCTCCCGTGAAGAGATCACCAAGGAAAGTTAGGAATGCTACTTTGGCAAAAAACATAAAGAATAAATACCATTGTAGCCCGCTGAAACGACGGAAGGGTTCAGATTCTGTTGCTGGGAAAATTGTAACAGGACTAGTTTCGAGAAGGAAGAAGAAACGAAAAAGGCAAAATATTGATGAAGCAACTCGCTTGGAACGAAGAGCGAGATATTTCCTAATCAAGATAAAATTGGAGCAGAATTTGCTAGATGCTTACTCTGGAGATGGATGGAATGGGCAAAGGTGCACACTACGCTTTACCTGCTGTGATCTACTGGTGAAAGAAAAAAAAATCAAATCTATGTATCCAACTAGGATAAATGCAATTTTCATTTAAAATTGGAATCTGAATAATGTTATCGCGTCGGAATAAACTTTTCCGGGAGTAAAAGCTCGCATAGATGTAATGTAGCATAGACTTTTAAGGCTTGAAGTCAACAAGATGCTGATTTGTTTGCAATTAATATATATGAGATTTATGACCACCCATGAAGAATACCTCATCTGGACAATACGACAAAAACACAGTTTTAATCATTTAGAGTTCCTTGATTATAGTAATATCACAAGTTCATTGGCTGCTGCCACTTGTAAGTCTAGGAATGGTCTGTTAATTTGTCGGAAGTAGACTTTTGAACTCATGCGGTTGAAGTTTGTTTCATGAGATGAAATTGCAGTGCAGTACTTTTTGTTGGCATGGACTTGTGAAAGTTCTCCTTTCTTTTCCTGCTCATTGTTTGGATAGAATCATGTTCAGGTTGCTGTTATATAATTTCCTTTCTCATTTTGCCCAGTTGCTTTTATGTGTTAGTACAGTAAAATAAGGTATGATAGTAAATAGTACACTAATTAAGTGCATCTTTCTAAACAGCCGAGAGAAAATAAAACCAGAGAAGGAACTGCAGCGTGCCAAGAAACAGATCATAAAATGCAAAATTGCTATACGTGATGTTATTCGCCAACTTGATTTCTATAATTCCACTGGTAGCATTGATGACCCAGTGTTGCCTCCTGATGAGTCTACCAATCCTGAACTTGTATGTATACCATCAATCCAATGTCAGATGCTCTACTTCCACAGGATCTCAAGTTCTCAACTGATAAATTATCCATATTTGTTTTGCTAGGTCATGTGTTCAGCATGCAAGTCTCAAGAATCATTACCCAGCAATAAAATTATCTTCTGTGAAGGGGCCTGCAAAAGGGCATATCATGAGAAGTGTTCGGAACCTCCTTTAGAGAAAAGTGGTAATTATTTCTGTTTTCCCTTCCAAATACGTGGTTCCATGTTTGTTTGACATGGCTGTCATGCTGTTTTTTTTGTACTTAGTGTGAGATAGTTGCACATTTGTGGCAAAACAGTGTCTGTTTTGTTTGTTGACGGGTTAAAGTTACAAGGCTAAGTTTTCCATTTGAAAACCAGTTGATCATTGAGCTCAACCAGACAATTGGTATCTTACTCCATGTCTCATGTTAGATTTGTCCCTTGCTTAGAAAAACTGTCTGACACTTGATCTAAATTCCAGGTTGACTTTGAAAATACCAGTGATTCAGTGTTCGATTTCGCTCTATTTTTGTATTTCATGTACCATGAGGGTCCTAAGGACTCACAGTTGAATGTAATCTTGTTCTGCTCTTGAAAACATGTTTTAGAGATTGGCTCCTCGCTGCTTAACTTTCTGCATACCAAAATACGCAGTTTGAATGCACTTGTTATTGATGCTGCCAAAGTGCCACTGTTATCATTAAAAGTTTGCTTATCGTGATCACTATATGCAGTACAAACATATGATTGGCAATAAGCACAGACAGTAGCAAAGCTATGCCTTGTCCAAATCAACTTGTGGTATGCGATAGTTTATGCAGAAAAAACAAGGATATTGCAAATTTATGGTACTACGGTCAGGGTCTTCAAACTGGAGACTACCAGGGACCAAAATCAACATTATTAGTGTGTAGGATCATACTTTAATTAGATAAGTTTGAAATATTTACTAACTCAAGATTGTATATTGATTTTTAAATTCATGCAGTGTTTTCTTTTATATGTAAAGCTTTCATGTTGTGGTGCTGTTCACAAGTTGGTATGCCTTTACTTCAGTTCTGTATACAGTAGACTCCAGAAATAGTTGGCTATAATTTATTTCATAGGAACTGCTACTTATTTTTAAGCTAGCGTTATTGTTTCTTTACGTTATCTGCTTTTGTGATAGTTCTGTGTAAAAGTTCCTCTTAGACACATCAAAATAAGCAAACCATTCTATTCACACAGCTTTTCTACTTTTAGCTTATCATAATTGTTTGAATATGAGTGGATATGTACCTATAATCTTGTTTGCCTTCCTCGCAATGAATTCAAAACAGATATTGCACTTACTAATTATTGATATGTTTATGTGTCTTGTGCTTTTCCTCAGCTCTTCCAACAAGTAGCCATGGTTGGCTTTGCAAATTCTGTTTGTGCAAGGTGAAAATTTTAGAAGCTATCAATGCACATCTAGGGACAAATTTTACGGTGAAGTGCCCTTTTGAAGTGAGTTCTATCATTCCTGCACCTATGCTATAATCATTTTACTTTAGCTATTCTATCATATTTCTGTCAATTGTCAAATCTACTTGCTTTGTATAGGATGTTTTCAAGGAAGCAACTGAACAAGTAGACTCTGAGGATGCACTAGATGAAGATTGGCTTTCTGAGTATTCAGGTTTTTTTACCCTGAATAGGAAATGTTTGGAAAAATTATTGAGAATGAAGAGCAGAGTGAGGATGAAGATTGGGGTCATGGCAGAAGAAAGAAAAGAAGAACATGTGCAGGCGGTGTTGGGGATAATTCTGTCGAGGGTTTCTCGAATGTAATAGAAGATGAAAAGACCCAAACGAAGAGAAAACTTTTCAGGATTCCTCCCGCAGCAGTTGAGGTAATTGATAATTCCAGTGGCATTTATAAATATGATAGACCTCTTTATATTTGCATATTATGATTCACATTGTATTTGGTGTGATACTAGATGAACTCATGTCTGTAATTCGATTTCAAACTGGCTTATTGTGCCTGCAACTCTGAAATTGTAGTTTTTGTCTTGTTCACTCTTGCTTGTCATTAATATCCTCTATTCTTCACACTGCTAAATTAGGTGCTTCGTAAAGCTTTTGCTGAAAATGAGCTCCCACCCAGGGATGTCAAAGAAAATCTTTCAAGAGAATTGGACATTTCTTTTGAAAAGGTACGTAGGGTTTGACTGGATCAATTTTGACAGCTTTTTGTTAGTTAATGCTTATATGTGTTTATTCACCTAAAAGTTGCTTTCTGATATGTTCCTCACTTATGTAATAAAGAGATACTATAAATGGCATTCATAATTAAAGTCAGATACTCAATTCCTCACAGTTGCGACCAGTTTGTCACTCTTTTCATCTAACAATATATGTGTTGGGCAGAGCGTATAAGAAGTATTGAATGATAACCGACTTTTTTTTTTAAGATGTCTTCATCATCACTCGTCAGTAACCGATGTCTGTCATCCATTTGCAGATTGATAAATGGTTCAAAAATACGCGGTGCGCTGCTCTCAGAGATCGTAAGGTATGGATTTCTGTCTCATGGTTATTCATATGATCTGTGTAATTTCATTGAACAAATAGTAATTCCTTGCACTCTAAGTTGTCTCAAAAGTTGTCTTTGATTTTCAGTTTCTCCCCACTTCTTAACTTCTATTTTCTCTATGCAATCATTTGCTGTGAGGCACATAAGCAAAGTCCAAAAAATAATGATGACAATGCATTTGTTTATTTCTGTTTTCCCTTCCAAATACGTGGTTCCATGTTTGTTTGACATGGCTGTCATGCTGTTTTTTTGTTCTTAGTGTGAAATAGTTGCACATTTGTGGCAAAACAATGTCTGTTTTGTTTGTTGACGGGTTAAAGTTACAAGGCTAAGTTTTCCATTTAAAAACCAGTTGATCATTGAGCTCAACCAGACAATTGGTATCTTACTCCATGCAAGGTTGATTCAGCAGACAATTTGTACTTTTTTTCTGAAGTCCGAAATCATCAATGTACCTACCCATTTGCGAGCAAATGTATTCATGTTGGTTCTGTCAGTTATAATAATGACATGCCCTAAAAAGGTTAATTGCCATAGTGTTTATTTGATACTTGAATCTTTGATTTCTGTAAGTCCACACATCACCTTTGCAGGTTAGTTCTTTCATAAGCCACATTACAAATGGTCAGTAACTTCATGAACTAAAGGGGGTTGCATTTTCAGTATTAAATTCGTCTGTTATGCTAAATATTTTGATTCTATGTGTAGATTTATTGAAGGATACAAAGTGCCATGTTCAAATATTTCTTTCATTCTATCTTGCATGTATTATATTCAACAGATCATGTTTTGTTAATGTCTGTTATGTCATGCAGGCTGAAAGAAATGGCCGTATTACTGTTCCCTCCAATAACTTGAGGACAAATGAAGAAAAAGCTGGTATCTCAAGCAAGGTTGATTCGGGAGACAACTCGTGCTTTGTTCCCTTGTCTGAAATCATCAATGTGCCTACACGATTGCAACGAAATCTTGAGAAGAGGAAGATGGAATCATCTAGAAGCCCTGTGAGGCTACAAAATAAAGGAGATTGTTCTCCAACAGGCCAAGTCAAGGTAGAAGCTATACACAAAACCTACTTTATAGACCTGATCTAGAGTAACAAGGACCTTGAAAAAAGATCTACTTCTGTTTGATCATTGAATTGATTGTGTACTCAACATGTCTGCAGGAGAGTATGTCACCTACAACTACAAGCAAGTCTTGTTTGCGGACAGATCTGAGTCATCCATCAAATAATGAAGTCAGCTCTGAAGAGCAAGCTGCTTCTCAGATGGATACTGGTGCCTGGGCTGAAGAGCAAGCTGCTTCTCAGATGGATACTGGTGCCTGCCCGGAAGAGCAAGTTGCTCCTTCGGTAGATACCGGGGCCTCAGATTATCAGCCTTTCCTCGATGTGATCGATGACATGTGTGGACTGGAGTGTAGGCTGCAGAGGCTGAAGAAGAACATGCTGTCATTAGGAGCAGAGGATTGTGCTACTGGTGGGAGTGACATGAAAACACAAGCTGTGGTTCTCGTGCCATCCGCTGAGCTCAAGGAAAAAGCGTAGCATGGCGCTTTATCTGGGCATCGCCCATAGGTTTTGTATAGCAGATAACTGTATAGAGAACCATGAAGAAAAAAAGAAACAAGAAACAGACAAGTGCCGGCTTACATAACATACTGTCAGAGCGTCTGGTAGTCTATACTCCGTACTATGTTTTAGATCAGACTTGTGCTTATTAGCAGAGTTGTAGCATCCAAATCTAAATCTGGAGTGTGAACTTAGATTAGAGTGTGTGCTTATCAAGTGATGACTGTACCAGGCACACTGATCTCAACTAGTCATTTGATTTTAAAGGAAGAACTTAACATGCGTGATTCTCCTAAGGGGCTGTCACAGTGACAAAATTTTCTCTGCAAGTTTTGTTCATTTTACTGCTGTTAGAATTTAAAGCTTTGCTGTTGCTGATTTAGAATTTGCTACTGAAAATTGTGGCAATACAAACCATTAATATATCGTGCCAATTTATTTGGACACACGGGGATAATACTATTACAGGAACTGTGTAACCACTGGTTCATATGAACTGATATTCAACCGGGCGGGTCCGGCGGCCATCCGGTGGCGCGACGTAGCACGGCGCGTCCGTGCGGGGCTCCTCCGCCCGGCCGTCGGAGCGCATGGACGCGAGCGCGTCGTTCTCCGTTCATGCGTCCGGCGTTATCCGCGTGTGGGCGAGATGAGCCGCGATGCCGTGCTCTCTAGGGCCCATATATTAGATCGATCCATGGAGCCCATTAAAGCCCGTGTGTTTTCTGCACGCAGGCCGAATGAGAATCCCTCCCGGTGGCCCGTCAGGATCATCAGTTTCCCGGGCCGGCCGGTATGTGACATATTGGGCCCACGTACAGAAGTGGCGAGCCGGCAGCCCACCCTGCCATTGAACCCTAACTCTCGTCTGCGCCGCCCTCGTATATAACCGCAGCCTCACTTTCCTCCCCGTGGTTCCGGCGGCGGCGGCGCTATCGATCTTGAGAGGGCGGAAGCGGAAGGAAGCGCCGGTCAGGTCACTTCGCGCGCCATGGTGAGCCGCCCTGATCTCGGTCTTGCTCCTGGCTGTTCGTGTTCGGATTCGTAGGTTAGGGTGCGTGCGATGTGAAACCGTAGTGATATGATTTTGACCTCGTGGCTGCTGATTGTTTTGGGATTGAAGCTGCTGGCCTGGAAGGAGAAGGCGAGCTAGGAGTTAGGAATGCGCGATGAGTTTGGGAAGGGAGACATGGGGCCTGCCTCAGAAATTGAAATGCTTTTCTGAGAGGGGATTAACTAGATGCTTTGCAATTTATTCCTGCGTAACATGACCCGCGAGATGTGCCTTGCTTGTTGAGGCTGCTTGTGCGCATTTGCAACAAATACCGAGATGCATTTAGGATATTAGGATGAATTCTTAGTTTGTGTTAACCTGGAGAGTTTTTTTGTATACAGACTATATCTTAGCTTGCTGGGCATATTCGTCCGACAATGTTTTTTGCCGTTGTTTTTCAGCTTGCGCATTTTGTCCCATTGGTTCAGTGTGACATTAGTGAAATCGAGCTCATCAAATTTGTGATGCAAAGGAGTTATTGATATGCCACCCGATAGGTTCATTTTTAGCTAACTGTGATGTGCTTCTTCATGTCAGTCGAAGAGGAAGACCAGGGAACCCAAGGAGGAGACTGTCACTCTTGGACCCACTGTCCGTGAAGGGGAGCATGTCTTTGGAGTAGCTCATATCTTTGCATCCTTCAATGACACATTCATTGTAAGTGCTGTTTTTGACAAATGCGTGATCTGCAGTCCGCGTTTGCACAAGCTGCAAATCTCTGACGTCTGTTGGCCTCTATATGCAGCATGTCACTGATTTGTCTGGGAGGGAGACGCTAGTTCGTATCACTGGTATGATCCTAACTTCTATGGTGTGTATGGTGATCACAAACATAGAACAAAATCAATTTACCCCTAATATCATGCAGGTGGCATGAAGGTCAAAGCTGATCGTGATGAATCATCACCATATGCAGCTATGCTTGCTTCTCAAGATGTTGCACAGCGTTGCAAGGTTTGTATGTGAACATAGTTGTCTCGTTGAACCAGTTTCTGTTCTTTGAATACTTATTCATGTCTGTTAATTAAATTTCAGGAGCTTGGTATCACTGCGCTGCACATCAAGCTTCGTGCCACTGGAGGCAACAAGACCAAGACTCCTGGGCCTGGTGCTCAGTCTGCTCTCAGGGCTCTTGCTCGTTCTGGCATGAAAATTGGGCGCATTGGTAAGAATTATGACAACTTGTAAACATTGTTTCTGTTTTGATATAGTTGGATCAGTTATCTTGGCCGAACCATGTATTTGTGTGTACTGATGGCAATATCTGTGGTATGTGCAGAGGATGTTACCCCAGTTCCCACTGACAGCACCCGCAGAAAGGGTGGTAGGAGGGGAAGGAGGCTGTAGGCTCCTACTACTGCCTATTTGCCATCTCTTGGCGCAGGCCATGAAGAAACTAGTCCTCTCTGGGTAGCGTTGCTGTTTCTATGCTTGTCAAGAGGAGCTTTAATTTTGCTCTATGTTGAGGATCATTTACCCTTAGTCGAACCTATGATGTGTTGCATGGATAATATTTTGGTTGGGGAATTGACTTGTCATGTTTATGCTAAAATATGTGTTTTCACTCTACAGAAAACCTGTCTTAGTTTAACGCATCTGTTTCGATGAGATGAGATGAGATGAGATGTCTTGCGTGGTTTTGCTTGGTGCTTGTTGATCAGCGACTGCATTCTGAATGCTGAGTTTCAGCATCTATAGTACCTTTTATGGTCATGTGCTGATGTACCTGTTACTGAATGATGTGATGATGTGGTTCCTGAAGATGTGGATGCTTGCGTACATGCCATCTGCACATTGAGCATGAGATCGAGGCCAAGTATACAGACAAACACAATCTTGAGTGACGCCGTGGTGGTGTGTTCTTAATGTGCGTCGATAATTAGTTACTGAAGACGTGGATGCTTGCCCGTGTGTGTACCATCTGCTGCATATGTGAGCATTTCATTATCGAGGCCAGGTGTGTACAAACCAACACAATCGTGTGTGTTTAGTATTCCAAACAAATATAGGAACAAATACTACTCTTCACCGTGTAAGGTATCAACATTAATGCACAGAAGAAGGCGTCGTGGCAGATGGTCTCGCCTCCCAGGGTTGGGGTTGTGGACGGCGCCATGGGCGAGGCTGGTGCCGAACTCGGGGTGGTGCCGGTGGGAGCCGGGGACGGCGGCGAGGTGGTCGGGGTGGCCGCCGGAGACGATGACGGTGGCGGGGTGCGCGCGCCGCTGCGGTCGGCGAGGACGATGACGACGATGAGCTTCTCGTTGGCCCGGCCCGGCCCGGCAGCTGGCCTCGTTGCCGCTGATGAAGAAGAAGATGGGGCCCGACCCGAGCGGTCGAGCGTGAACGCCGTGTTGCCGTCGGTGAACTTGTGCACGTACGAGGAGACGTTGCGGGCCGGCTCCAAAAATTATGGCGATACAAACCATTAATATAGCATGCCAATTTATTACAACACACGGAAACAATCGTAGCACATGAACTGTGGTTCGTATATCAGGAAAGGGATTCTGCTGGAGTGTTGGTGTTGCCATACCAGCACTATTTGCTTAAACGGTTGTTTAGTCCGTTTAAGTGCTACGTACACACTTTGCTAGCCGTTTCTATTTAATTGTTCATTTATCTTGTTTAATGGCTATTATTGAGTCCGTTTAAATGGTCGTTTAGCGCTTGATAATTGACTACACTAGTACAAGTGACCGGTTGTTTACCATTTAGCATTCACTCAGTATAATACTATTACTAAAGCCAATCTCAATGCACAGTTTCATTACACGATTATCTAATTAGTTAAGTCACTAACGTATTATAAAACTCTTCTTTCTCTCTCCTACATTTAATGCCACATTACTACATTTAATGTTATATAAAACTCTCTATAAAACCCTCACTGTGAGACTAACATAATAGACTAGTAGACATGGTCTTAAAAGATAAATATTTTCAAATGAGACACTACATCAGGTCCAGTGGATAAGAGACGCAGATGGGAGACCAAATGTTTTTTAACCCCATTCCATGAGCTCCTTGCGATCAACCCAGCGCGTGGTGTTGCATTATCCGGAGGAAACGGAGGATGGCGAAGGGGTCCAAGTGTCTTGGCTGCGCACCATGCAATCCCATCCCGTCGGCCCGTAGCAACTCTGCTAGTGCTAGCGGAGGGGATGGCTGGTACAACTACAACTACAGGCTGCTGACAGGGTCGGGATAAGATGGGCAGGTCATGGGTTTCGCCGATGGGGACGGCAGATATGCTCGTTTGGAACCTTGCGAGCACTGCTCGGTGCAGAGTGACCCTCATGATAGATTTTGATGTAATTTCGGTTGATCTGTTTTGGAAAGGTGCAGTGGTTTGTTTGGGAGTGATTTGTGATATGTTCGGGGGTCCGCTTGGATTACAATTTGATGTCGCCAAGCCGTAGATAGACTTTCATTCATTTGTGAACGTTAGGTGATCAATATTCTTTTTGCCATAAAGCCCATAAATTAAGGTGTAGAGTAGCAA
>OAMR01000259.1:1502352-1535453 GCA_900205405.1 Echinochloa crus-galli | reverse complement strand
CGGGGTGGTGCCGGTGGGAGCCGGGGACGGCGGCGAGGTGGTCGGGGTGGCCGCCGGAGACGATGACGGTGGCGGGGTGCGCGCGCCGCTGCGGTCGGCGAGGACGATGACGACGATGAGCTTCTCGTTGGCCCGGCCCGGCCCGGCAGCTGGCCTCGTTGCCGCTGATGAAGAAGAAGATGGGGCCCGACCCGAGCGGTCGAGCGTGAACGCCGTGTTGCCGTCGGTGAACTTGTGCACGTACGAGGAGACGTTGCGGGCCGGCTCCAAAAATTATGGCGATACAAACCATTAATATAGCATGCCAATTTATTACAACACACGGAAACAATCGTAGCACATGAACTGTGGTTCGTATATCAGGAAAGGGATTCTGCTGGAGTGTTGGTGTTGCCATACCAGCACTATTTGCTTAAACGGTTGTTTAGTCCGTTTAAGTGCTACGTACACACTTTGCTAGCCGTTTCTATTTAATTGTTCATTTATCTTGTTTAATGGCTATTATTGAGTCCGTTTAAATGGTCGTTTAGCGCTTGATAATTGACTACACTAGTACAAGTGACCGGTTGTTTACCATTTAGCATTCACTCAGTATAATACTATTACTAAAGCCAATCTCAATGCACAGTTTCATTACACGATTATCTAATTAGTTAAGTCACTAACGTATTATAAAACTCTTCTTTCTCTCTCCTACATTTAATGCCACATTACTACATTTAATGTTATATAAAACTCTCTATAAAACCCTCACTGTGAGACTAACATAATAGACTAGTAGACATGGTCTTAAAAGATAAATATTTTCAAATGAGACACTACATCAGGTCCAGTGGATAAGAGACGCAGATGGGAGACCAAATGTTTTTTAACCCCATTCCATGAGCTCCTTGCGATCAACCCAGCGCGTGGTGTTGCATTATCCGGAGGAAACGGAGGATGGCGAAGGGGTCCAAGTGTCTTGGCTGCGCACCATGCAATCCCATCCCGTCGGCCCGTAGCAACTCTGCTAGTGCTAGCGGAGGGGATGGCTGGTACAACTACAACTACAGGCTGCTGACAGGGTCGGGATAAGATGGGCAGGTCATGGGTTTCGCCGATGGGGACGGCAGATATGCTCGTTTGGAACCTTGCGAGCACTGCTCGGTGCAGAGTGACCCTCATGATAGATTTTGATGTAATTTCGGTTGATCTGTTTTGGAAAGGTGCAGTGGTTTGTTTGGGAGTGATTTGTGATATGTTCGGGGGTCCGCTTGGATTACAATTTGATGTCGCCAAGCCGTAGATAGACTTTCATTCATTTGTGAACGTTAGGTGATCAATATTCTTTTTGCCATAAAGCCCATAAATTAAGGTGTAGAGTAGCAAAACATTAAATGTTTTTGGTAATCGTGTATATGATAAAAATAGGGTCAAATTGTGCATGTGTATACTATCTGTTTTACGATTTTTCGGTACACAGGCAAACACTTTATAATTCGTCTACTATTTCTTTTCTGTAAAATGTTACAATATGTACTTTTAGTCTGGCGGTGTGTGTTGGTCTTTTGTGAAAGCGTGCAGTGAACTTGGGGTGTGAACAGAACAGCCGTTTTTTTTCTTATCATGCGGGCAGTTCGCAACTCTCTCTCTCTCTCTGACGCCGTGTGAATCTGAGATGAGCAGCAGGTAGAGGTAGAGACGTGCAACACCGGCAAAGTAACAATATTGTAATATGGTGGTGTTTAGATGTTAGAATTGGGAGTTGAATTTGGGAGTAAGATGTCACTTCGTAATTATTACGCTACCGTAGCATTTCGTTTGTATTTGTGAAAAATTATCCAAAAATTGATTAATTAGGCTCAAAATGTCCGTCTCGTAGAGTACAACAAAACTGTGCAATTAGTTTTTGATTTCATCTACATTTAGTACTCCATGCATGTTATGAAATTTTGATGTGATGGGGAATCTTCTTTTTGCATAGTAAATTTAGGAGTAGAATTTGGATCTAAACACGGCCTTAACCCAATTGCATGCCATTCAATGGTCGCGTCATAGCCGCCGTGTTCGCTACCGGTGGCTAGCTCGAGACGTCGCGTCGCCGTCGGGCGGCGTACATGGACGCACCCGCGGCACGCGCCGGCGCATCCGTACCGTCGGTACAAACAAGAGGCAAAACCCCTGCTGCGGCTTAGACGGCGGCGAGTGAGCATTGACCAAGGGGATTAGGCGAATAGACCAAAAATGGCGGCATCTAAGTCCGACTCTTAGCAAAAGAAGCGAGCTACTGGCAATCAAGCACACACAACCCCAAAGAAAGCATAAGCATTCAATCACACAGCTCGATAATGCAACACAGGAAACAATTAGCAGAAAGGAAACCAGCGATATACCACCGCCAAAAAAAAATGTAGTGTTGTACAGAAAGTCCGGCACAAGGTGTCAGAATCCAATTTTGATCAGTAGTTCCAGCTCCCTCGTAATCATTGCGTCACTGTAGCATTTCGTTTGTATTTGTAAAAAATTGTCCAAAAATTGATTAATTAGGCTCAAAATGTCCGTCTCGTAGAGTATAACAAAACTGTGCAATTAGTTTTTGATTTCATCTACATTTAATACTCGATGCATGTTATGATATTTTGATGTGATGGGGAATCTTCTTTTTCATAGTGTATTTGAGAGTGGAATTTGGAAACTAAACAGGCCCTATGTTGCGATTGCAGTAAGTCGTGCAGCAGATGGAACATAAGAAACAGGAGTTCCTCTCTCTCTCTGACTCTGTATGTGTCCAGGAAAGTGCACGTCGACAACAACGCTATCCCTGCAGCAATTCAGAAATGGTACAGACTTAGCAAGGACATGAATATATGGCTAAGCGCTAGCGCGGCACACCGAAAAAGTGGCTCTGGCACCTTAGCAGAGCTGAAATAGGCATACAAATATGTTTCTACTTGTTTCTACTCGACACACGATATGATGAAGCCAGATAGGAGTTCCATCGATTGTTCATTTCTCGAAACACCTATCCTACACAGCGGAGCGCGCACACAAACGGATTCATGCATTGTCGGCATCTTCCCTTGTGTTCCCTACTTATCCATTATTGAGGGGTTTTCAATAGAAATTTAAGACAGCCATGCAACACCTGTGTGCCCGCGTTTCCGAAGGCACACCGGATTCGAAGTCAAGCCGTAGTATAAGGTTCTTTGTTTTGCATAATCAATTCGTGGAAGGGTTATCATATCACATTTTCTCATATTTGTTTGGATACACACTCTCTCTCTCTATCATTCAAAATATATGTTGTTTTAGAATAATATCGATTATAATATTTTTCCAAATACTCTTTTTATTTCAAAAAAATATACGTTGACTTTTGATCTTTTTTTAACTTTAATCATCAATATAAGTTTTTTTATAAATATTCAAAATATAATATGGACCCTGAAAAATAATTTTGATATGCAGATAATTAGGATTAAAATGTCACATTTTCTCATATTCATCGTGCAAAGTATAGGTCGTCTAAAGATATTACGGATCATTTTTTCTAGTTTTGACCATGCATGAATATAAAATCTTGTACAAATATCAATTTTTCTAGATGCTGGTCACTATTGGGATTCGACGTACGGTTGATTCACCTTTATATATTTATCCATTCTTTCACTTTATAGAGAGGCTCTGATCTGCATGCACTGCACGAGAGAGAGAGAGAGAGCACAAGTAGTAAACTCCCTCTCCGTGCGGTACACTGGTACGTGTGTACTTTGTGCACGGTAGTCTCACCCGCGCTCCGTCCGATTGAAGCCGGCTGCTCGGCACGTGTGGGGCCCACGTGCCAGCGACTTAACCTCCCCGGTTATATGGGTGGCATGCTGCCTATGAATTGTCGCTGGGGGTTGAGGTCCCAAACCATCCCTGTTGTTGTTTGTTGGTTTGTTGTTGGGATTGTGTGTTGTGGAAGTTTTTTCTTACATTACTTGTAC
This sequence comes from Echinochloa crus-galli, assembly GCA_900205405.1. Lineage (NCBI taxonomy): Eukaryota > Viridiplantae > Streptophyta > Magnoliopsida > Poales > Poaceae > Echinochloa > Echinochloa crus-galli. The sequence goes on along the minus strand of OAMR01000259.1, from coordinate 1,531,485 downwards.
TGATTAGTCTTGGTTTATTTATATTTTTTAATATAATTTGCAGCTCTCCTGCCTGATTCGTTTCAAAAAATATAATCGATCATAATTTTTTTAACTTTGACCAACAATATAAACTTTTTTTCAAATACTCTTTTTTCTAAAAATAATAAAGAACATCATCGGTCCCTAAACTTGTTGTGCAGTATAATTTAAGTCCCTAAACTCTTAAAATGCATTTTGGATCCCTTGAACTTGTCTAGGTGTGCCATCTAGGTCTCTAATTTCAAATTTTATTTTTTAAGTCCCCAAACTTGTCCCAACGTGTCATCTGGATATACCTGAGCATTTTTCGGGCTGGGCCGGGTTCGGACCGGGCCTGAAAAAAATACGGTTATTTCGGGCCGAGAAAATCTTGCCCATGACGGTCCCATTGGGCACACCGGGCCTCAATTTTCGGGCCGGGCCCGGGCTTGGACGGGCCGCACGTGCATTTTATAGTGTAAAATAGCTAAAAAAACAGCATTTCGGGCCGGGGTCGGGCCAAGATTTATTTTCTCGGGCTGCAAGATCTGTGACCACGCCCGTCCAGTAAGGTCCGTGGGCGGGCCGGGCTAAAAATGCTCAGGTATGCTCGCTAGATCTGGTTGAACGTTGGACTTCTAGAAACGTCAGTACCGTGCGAGCCGGATCTGCGGGCCGGGTCGGACCGGGCTAAAAATGCTCAGGTATGCTCGCTAGATCTGGTTGAACATTGGACTTCTAGAAACGTCAGTACCGTGCGAGCCGGATCTGCGGGCCGGGTCGGACCGGGCTAAAAATGCTCAGGTATGCTCGCTAGATCTGGTTGAACATTGGACTTCTAGAAACGTCAGTACCGTGCGAGCCGGATCTGCGGGCCGGGTCGGACCGGGCTAAAAATGCTCAGGTATGCTCGCTAGATCTGGTTGAACATTGGACTTCTAGAAACGTCAGTACCGTGCGAGCCGGATCTGCGGGCCGGGTCGGACCGGGCTAAAAATGCTCAGGTATGCTCGCTAGATCTGGTTGAACATTGGACTTCTAGAAACGTCAGTACCGTGCGAGCCGGATCTGCGGGCCGGGTCGGACCGGGCTAAAAATGCTCAGGTATGCTCGCTAGATCTGGTTGAACATTGGACTTCTAGAAACGTCAGTACCGTGCGAGCCGGATCTGCGGGCCGGGTCGGACCGGGCTAAAAATGCTCAGGTATGCTCGCTAGATCTGGTTGAACATTGGACTTCTAGAAACGTCAGTACCGTGCGAGCCGGATCTGCGGGCCGGGTCGGACCGGGCTAAAAATGCTCAGGTATGCTCGCTAGATCTGGTTGAACATTGGACTTCTAGAAACGTCAGTACCGTGCGAGCCGGATCTGCGGGCCGGGTCGGACCGGGCTAAAAATGCTCAGGTATGCTCGCTAGATCTGGTTGAACATTGGACTTCTAGAAACGTCAGTACCGTGCGAGCCGGATCTGCGGGCCGGGTCGGACCGGGCTAAAAATGCTCAGGTATGCTCGCTAGATCTGGTTGAACATTGGACTTCTAGAAACGTCAGTACCGTGCGAGCCGGATCTGCGGGCCGGGTCGGACCGGGCTAAAAATGCTCAGGTATGCTCGCTAGATCTGGTTGAACATTGGACTTCTAGAAACGTCAGTACCGTGCGAGCCGGATCTGCGGGCCGGGTCGGACCGGGCTAAAAATGCTCAGGTATGCTCGCTAGATCTGGTTGAACATTGGACTTCTAGAAACGTCAGTACCGTGCGAGCCGGATCTGCGGGCCGGGTCGGACCGGGCTAAAAATGCTCAGGTATGCTCGCTAGATCTGGTTGAACATTGGACTTCTAGAAACGTCAGTACCGTGCGAGCCGGATCTGCGGGCCGGGTCGGACCGGGCTAAAAATGCTCAGGTATGCTCGCTAGATCTGGTTGAACATTGGACTTCTAGAAACGTCAGTACCGTGCGAGCCGGATCTGCGGGCCGGGTCGGACCGGGCTAAAAATGCTCAGGTATGCTCGCTAGATCTGGTTGAACATTGGACTTCTAGAAACGTCAGTACCGTGCGAGCCGGATCTGCGGGCCGGGTCGGACCGGGCTAAAAATGCTCAGGTATGCTCGCTAGATCTGGTTGAACATTGGACTTCTAGAAACGTCAGTACCGTGCGAGCCGGATCTGCGGGCCGGGTCGGACCGGGCTAAAAATGCTCAGGTATGCTCGCTAGATCTGGTTGAACATTGGACTTCTAGAAACGTCAGTACCGTGCGAGCCGGATCTGCGGGCCGGGTCGGACCGGGCTAAAAATGCTCAGGTATGCTCGCTAGATCTGGTTGAACATTGGACTTCTAGAAACGTCAGTACCGTGCGAGCCGGATCTGCGGGCCGGGTCGGACCGGGCTAAAAATGCTCAGGTATGCTCGCTAGATCTGGTTGAACATTGGACTTCTAGAAACGTCAGTACCGTGCGAGCCGGATCTGCGGGCCGGGTCGGACCGGGCTAAAAATGCTCAGGTATGCTCGCTAGATCTGGTTGAACATTGGACTTCTAGAAACGTCAGTACCGTGCGAGCCGGATCTGCGGGCCGGGTCGGACCGGGCTAAAAATGCTCAGGTATGCTCGCTAGATCTGGTTGAACATTGGACTTCTAGAAACGTCAGTACCGTGCGAGCCGGATCTGCGGGCCGGGTCGGACCGGGCTAAAAATGCTCAGGTATGCTCGCTAGATCTGGTTGAACATTGGACTTCTAGAAACGTCAGTACCGTGCGAGCCGGATCTGCGGGCCGGGTCGGACCGGGCTAAAAATGCTCAGGTATGCTCGCTAGATCTGGTTGAACATTGGACTTCTAGAAACGTCAGTACCGTGCGAGCCGGATCTGCGGGCCGGGTCGGACCGGGCTAAAAATGCTCAGGTATGCTCGCTAGATCTGGTTGAACATTGGACTTCTAGAAACGTCAGTACCGTGCGAGCCGGATCTGCGGGCCGGGTCGGACCGGGCTAAAAATGCTCAGGTATGCTCGCTAGATCTGGTTGAACATTGGACTTCTAGAAACGTCAGTACCGTGCGAGCCGGATCTGCGGGCCGGGTCGGACCGGGCTAAAAATGCTCAGGTATGCTCGCTAGATCTGGTTGAACATTGGACTTCTAGAAACGTCAGTACCGTGCGAGCCGGATCTGCGGGCCGGGTCGGACCGGGCTAAAAATGCTCAGGTATGCTCGCTAGATCTGGTTGAACATTGGACTTCTAGAAACGTCAGTACCGTGCGAGCCGGATCTGCGGGCCGGGTCGGACCGGGCTAAAAATGCTCAGGTATGCTCGCTAGATCTGGTTGAACATTGGACTTCTAGAAACGTCAGTACCGTGCGAGCCGGATCTGCGGGCCGGGTCGGACCGGGCTAAAAATGCTCAGGTATGCTCGCTAGATCTGGTTGAACATTGGACTTCTAGAAACGTCAGTACCGTGCGAGCCGGATCTGCGGGCCGGGTCGGACCGGGCTAAAAATGCTCAGGTATGCTCGCTAGATCTGGTTGAACATTGGACTTCTAGAAACGTCAGTACCGTGCGAGCCGGATCTGCGGGCCGGGTCGGACCGGGCTAAAAATGCTCAGGTATGCTCGCTAGATCTGGTTGAACATTGGACTTCTAGAAACGTCAGTACCGTGCGAGCCGGATCTGCGGGCCGGGTCGGACCGGGCTAAAAATGCTCAGGTATGCTCGCTAGATCTGGTTGAACATTGGACTTCTAGAAACGTCAGTACCGTGCGAGCCGGATCTGCGGGCCGGGTCGGACCGGGCTAAAAATGCTCAGGTATGCTCGCTAGATCTGGTTGAACATTGGACTTCTAGAAACGTCAGTACCGTGCGAGCCGGATCTGCGGGCCGGGTCGGACCGGGCTAAAAATGCTCAGGTATGCTCGCTAGATCTGGTTGAACATTGGACTTCTAGAAACGTCAGTACCGTGCGAGCCGGATCTGCGGGCCGGGTCGGACCGGGCTAAAAATGCTCAGGTATGCTCGCTAGATCTGGTTGAACATTGGACTTCTAGAAACGTCAGTACCGTGCGAGCCGGATCTGCGGGCCGGGTCGGACCGGGCTAAAAATGCTCAGGTATGCTCGCTAGATCTGGTTGAACATTGGACTTCTAGAAACAGGTTGGGCCGGGCTAAAAATGCTCAGGTATACATCTGGATCCCCAAAAAAGAGAATAACGTGGATTCATCATCTTCTCGTGTGTTTGGGCTCATGATGGTATCCATAACGAGTTTATGGAAATATAAGTTTTTTTAAATATTAAAAACATAATATAGATCATTAAAAATAATTTTGATATATATGCAGATAATTAGGATTAAAATGTCACATTTTCTCATATTCATTTGCATATTCTTTCTCTCTGTCTTGTGCAAAGTATAGGTCGCCTGACCTGAAGATATTATAGGATCAATTTTTCTAGATGTTGTGGCCACTTGGGAGATTTCTACGTACGGTAGATTCACCTTTATATATTTGTTATTCCACTTGACAGAGAGAAGCTCTGATCTGCAAGCTCCGCACGAGAGAGCACACAAGTGTAGTAAACTCCCTCTCCGTGTGGACGTGTGGTACACTGGTACGTGTGTACTTTGTGCACGGTACGCGCTCCGTGCGATTGAAGCCGGCTGCTCGGCACGTGTGGGGCCCACGTGCCAGCGACTGCCGCCGCTCCCCACTGGGCCCGGCTCTAGCTGCTCCGCGGTGGCAGACAAACACGGGTCGGCAGCCAGCAGCCACCCGGAATCTGCATGCATGGACCATGCACTACGCATGCAAATTGCAAAGCAACCTGCCGCGCCCGCGCACTGTGCTCGCTCTGTGTGTCGACGACGCCCTGGACCGCATGCAAGTATGCAACCCTCTCTCTCTCTCTCTCTCTCTCTGATATATATCTCTATCTCTCTCTAGGTCTTTTCCTGTGCGGCGATCATACAGGCAGGCAGCCACTGACGACGCACTACGTACTGTTGTTGCTCATGCATCCCGATCGATGGATGAGTCACATGCATGCATCGAGATCGCAGCAGCGAGCGAGCGTGTTTTGGTTGCATCGGGGCACAGGACGTACACACGCCCTTGGCCTTATGCATGTGTCGTGTGTGTATCATCACCACACCAAATCGATCGAGATGATCCATCGCCGGTCACCGAATAAGCAATGAGCCATGCTCGCACATGTGTCGTGTGTGACACACGGGGCGGCGACCCCAATAAAGGAAATAAAAAGCGCTCGCGCTTTTACCTTGTTGCTGATCCATCCGAACAAACGGTCACAGGCTCGATCACAGGCGGGCCGGGGCAGCCCTCCACCATCATCTGACCATCATCTCCCATTTTCAGTTTTTCACGTACCGTACGTACGTGCCTCGGCGTGCTCTTGGATCTTTCCGGTAAATGGAAAGCATGCAGCAATTGGATCCCAAAGCCGGAGCGTGACGACTGCTGGGAAAGAATAAATCCTTACCGGCTTATTCACTGTGAGATCTAAAACAGTTTTTGACAATTGACAACGTGTATTGCAATGTGTACTACATAGCCTACTCTTTTGTGAGATATGTAACTCTACACTATCACCAAAGCTGCCTATGTTGCACTTCTACCGGCAGTGGCGAAGGCAGGGATTTAAAGTTGGGGGCTGAGTTGCTTCTTCATCTTCCTCCTCCTCCTTATTTCCTTCTTCTTCCTCTTCACTATGGTTAGAAATTGTAGGGGGCTTAGGGGCCTCCATTAGTTGCATACTTGCATGGAGGCCGGCTCCAGCCCATCTACTGGCTCCACCCACAAAAATTTGTGGAAGTGGTAAATGACCATAATACCCTTATTAATTGAAGTATTACACTAGTTTAAGCTATCTGGCTTATCGGTTGTTGTGGCCAACACCTCATTTTCAGGACAGCGTTCTAGGTAACAGAGCATGTAAAAGTATGTTGGTTCTAATTTAAGGGGTCATAAGTGGTCCAAATGTAGGAGTGGGATTTTTCTCGCGCCTCAGAAGTGCCATCTTCATATGGGACAGAGAGAGTGTTGTAGTATATTTGCAGGAGCAATAATGTAGTTAGTTGGACATTACATAAGAATTTTCTTCAGAGAACAAGTGTGAGCATGAACATTATGCTCTTCGTATCATAGTAGGCTCAATGGCGGCTTAGATGAATTTGCAACCACTAAACATGTGCATTTATTGTATGGTAGCATAGTAGGCTCAATGGTAGTCACACTACGCTGTTTTTCCGATAAATATAATATGGTGTTTTTACCCTCATTGCTTTCTTTTTTTAATAATTATTTATAGGTTATTAAGCAAAAGTGTACATAGTTCTACAAGTTTTCTACCTAATTATGACTTTATGTAGTACACCTCTGTTTTTGAGTACATGCAAAGCGATATTTGCCTCATTACAAGCAGTGGACAACTTGCAACAAATGCAAGGGCTGCGAGCAAGAGGTATCTTGTGCTTTTGCCATTAGTTGAAGTGGTGAAATCACGGTTCTCCCTAAGAGCATATGTTTTCGGGATGTTAGCAGATTCTATGACAAGAATCATATTTGTAAACATTTCGTAAGGGCAAAATATTAGCTTTTTTGTGACCGATCAAAGGTTGGAGATTTTTGTGATACTTTGGTGTCACAAAAAGGCATGGTGACCGCCTCTTGGCAAGGCATTTGGTGACATGGTGGGACCGCCACCAAAAGTTTATTCTCTGGACAAGTGATATTGCTTGTTTGCTTACGTAACTTCTATTTTACAAAAGCTAGAAGGTGATCGAAAGGACTAGCAATAGGTATGAAAATATAGGGTTTCAAATACACCCAACCTATAGTACTAGAAGAGTATGAATCCCTTTGTTGCTTAATCTTATATATGTGATATATGATTATGAGAGAGAAGCAATTAAATTCTCTATAACAAAGCATAGAAAACACCACTCAGGTCCTTTCTTTTTTTGTGGGGGGGGGGGGGGGGGAGTCCATTTTACAACCTCCAATCATCACGAAAGTTTAATTTTCAACCTTCTACTATAAAACCACAGACATCATAGGTCATACAACTTTCAAAACCGTGCAAATTTGGACCTTTTGGTGCTTTCAGAGGTGGTTTTTGATTTTTTAAAACAATTACAAAATAGTTTAATATTGACAAAAACCATGACTAATTAAATTTAAATTAAAAAATAAAAATAGTACCATAAAATTTCTAAAAATGTAACATATATGTTGGTGCTCTGTTTGGTGTTATTTGGATCTTATTTTGTTCCTTATCTTTTAATTCTTCTAGTCATACTTATTATTTATTTAAATTATTCTTTTGCAGTAGTGCACCTACATACATGTTAAATTTTTAGAATTTTTAAGTGCCAGTTTGATAATTTTTGGATTTAAAATAAATTAGTCTTGATTCTTTTAAGATTCAACCATTTTTCTAAAAAAATCCAGAAAATCAAAAACCACCATTGAAACCACTCAAAGGTTCTAATTTGCACAGTTTGGACAGTTAGATGACCTTTGATGTTCGGTTTTATAGTAGAGGGTTGAAAATCATACTTCTTTGATGGTTGAAGGGTGTAAATTGAACTTTCCCTTTTTTCGAATAACAACTCAGGTTCTTTAAGGTGAAACCTGCCCTACTAGATTCAAATAGTCTCCGAAAATCTTATTTTCCTTTTCACTCTCTTCTAATTTTCATGGGAGGTCACCCCACCCCCAAATTCGAAAAACAAAACGGTGCCATTTCAATTGAATAAAAACGTCTGTATTGAAAGCAAAGCAAGCAGCTAGTGCATGCCAAGCGGACAAGAGAGGCCGGTCATCAGCTGACGCAGTAGCAGTAGAGACGTTTTTTCTACGTAATACTTGCATTAGATCGAGAAAGTTAGCTGGTTCATGCCAAGCTGACGAAAGGCCAGCCACTTCTCTCTCTCTTTGTAAAATCTGAAAATCTGTAATGGTAGGAGTCAGTATAGTACAGTACAGGCACTACCGGAGACAGAGATGTTGCCGTGCGTGGGAAACGCACGGCAAACGCCCGAAAAACGCACGGCAAAGTGTGTGCCGTGCGTTTTTAGTCCATACACACGGCAAAGCCCGCTCGGCAACCGTCAGCACGGCAAACGGTTATTTGCCGTGTGCTGTTTTTCGGGGCACACGGTAAAATCGTTTGCCGTGCGCTTTTTTACGGCGCACGGCAAACAAAACTTGACGGAGAGGAGACGGAGCAGGCAGTAGACGGCACGGCGTTCGATAAACATTGCCGTGCGCTGGTGAGCGTCACGCACGGCAAACAAAATCAAAAACAAGAAAAAAAACTGCAGCCCGTCGCATCCCCGCCGCCACGTCCGTCGTGCCGCGCCCGCCACCGCCGTCGCCAGGCTGCCAACGCAGAAGCCGCCGCCTCCAGGCCAGCCCACGGCCCTGCCGCCGGCCACCGCCGGCGCGCGCCGGCCACCCACGGCCGCTCCGCCGGCCGCCGCCCACGCCGCGCCGCGGCCGGCCGCCCGCTCCGCGCGCGCCGGCCGCCGCCGAGCCGCCGGCCGCCGCCTCCAGGCCAGCCCACGGCCCTGCCGCCGGCCGCCGCCACCGCTCGCGCGCGCCGGCCACCGACGGCCGCTCCGCCGGCCGCCGCCCACGCCGCGCCGCGCGCGCCACGCCCTCGCGCGCCGGCCACCCACGCCGCTCCGCCAGCTGCCGCCCGTGCCCGCATGCGATGGCCGCCGGGCGCCGACGCCCGTGGTGCTGCCGTGCTGGTCCTTGAGGACCTGCAGTGCGTGAGAGAGAGGGAGAGGGAAAGAGAGGATAGAGATGAGAGAGAGGTAGTTAGATATTTTATTTGGATAGTGGAGGGGTGATCCATGTGCTCAACAATGGACCAATGGGAGCTCACCATTTTGAACCCTTGGATCGCTGATGTGGCGCTGACGTGGTGAGTTGTGTTTCCTCTATGTGTTTATATTAAAGTTTTGGATGCCTAAACAATTTCAAATGAAAAAGTTGTCAACTACAAACTTTTACATCTCTTCGAGACCTACAACTTTAATATAATACATATTTACATCCGAAATCATTTGAAATTTTTAAAAATTTAGTATTTCAAACTAGATACATTATAAAGATATTTTAAAATATTAAACAATCTCAAATTCAAAAGTTGTCAACTACAAACATTTACATCTAGTTGAGACCTAAAATTTTGGTATAGAACATATTTACATTCGAGATCATTTACAAAATTTCAAATTTCAAATTTCAAATTAGATTATTTATAACAATATTTTGAGGCATTGAACAATCTTAAATACAAAAGCTGTCAACTACAAAGTATTATATTTCATCAAGATGTACGACTTTTGTATAAAGTGTTTTTTCATATGAGATAATATAAAAAAGTTTGTATTCAAAAAATACATTCACTAACCATATACTTTCTTAGCTCTATGAAACTTCATTGAAGATGTTTCGGTTTCTAAGCACCATGCATAACAAATGTTGAAAATTTCATTTGATTTTAGGTGTAAGAACCAAATTGGGCTAAATAACATTAATTCATTTCTCCACTCATCTTTATTCTATGATTTAAATCACTTGTAGTTCAAATTTGACTTTTTTCAAAGAAACTTTGCCGTGCGCCTGACAAAAACGCACGGCAAACACACCTATTTGCCGTGCGTTTTTGTCAGGCGCACGGCAAACGCACCTCTTTGCCGTGCATTTTTTTTGGCGCACGGCAAAGGGACAAAAAAAATAACACCTCTTCCCACCCCGTTACTAACGGACGTTAGAAAAATATAGTTTGCCGTGCGTTGCAATAAAACGCACGGCAAACCCATATATTTGCCGTGCGTCATTATAAAACGCACGGCAAACTCTTTTATTTGCCGTGCGTCGCAAGAAAACGCACGGCAAACAACTTATTTGCCGTGTGTTTTTTTTTACCGTGCGTTTTCTAAAAAGTGCACGGCAAAGAAGCTCTTTGCCGTGCGCCCGATAAAAAGCGCACGGCAAAGTCCGGAACGCACGGCAAAGTCCGGTTCTCCGGTAGTGAAATTTGACTTTTTTCAAAGAAACTTTGCCGTGCGCCTGACAAAAACGCACGGCAAAGAGGTGTGTTTGCCGTGCGCCTAAAGAAACGCAAGGCAAACACACCTATTTGCCGTGCGTTTTTGTCAGGCGCACGGCAAACGCACCTCTTTGCCGTGCATTTTTTTTGGCGCACGGCAAAGGGACAAAAAAAATAACACCTCTTCCCACCCCGTTACTAACGGACGTTAGAAAAATATAGTTTGCCGTGCGTTGCAATAAAACGCACGGCAAACCCATATATTTGCCGTGCGTCATTATAAAACGCACGGCAAACTCTTTTATTTGCCGTGCGTCGCAAGAAAACGCACGGCAAACAACTTATTTGCCGTGTGTTTTTTTTTACCGTGCGTTTTCTAAAAAGCGCACGGCAAAGAAGCTCTTTGCCGTGCGCCCGATAAAAAGCGCACGGCAAAGTCCGGAACGCACGGCAAAGTCCGGTTCTCCGGTAGTGAGAAGGCCACCAGGAGGAAGGAGCAGCAACCACATGAGGCACATGTCCTGCTATGGATATTAGGGATGTAACTATGACTACTTTTGGGTCATCGGGTCGACCCAAAATTTAGAAAAATGAACTAGAATGACATGGCATGTAATTTATTTAGAAGGTAAAATGAACTAAGGTGGCTGACCCAAAAAACCCATTGGGTACCCACTTCATGTACGAGAAGCCTGTATTTAAAAGGAACAAGTCAGGGAACATGGCGGTGTTTCTTTGGGGCTGGCTAAATTTTTGCCAGCCCTTTTGATCAATAATTAAGGGTATTAAATAAAATCAGTCTACAAAATTATCTTCACAATCTTACTATATTTCGAGAGACCTATCCAATGAGCCATTTGACCGCACGATTAGAGAAATATTACTGTAGCATTACTTAGTAGATCATGAACTAGGCTCATTAGATTCGTCGCGCAAAGTTAAACTCATCTCTAAAAAGTTTGGCAAATGGACTTCATTTAATACTCCATGTATAAAAAATTTCCTTTGAAAAATTTTTCGAGGAAGGATTGAAACACGGCCATAACAAGACTTGCTAACACAAACAGGTGCAATAAAGAAACTGCCGACTTGCTGATGAGCATGAGACTGCACTACTGCAAGTCTGCAACCTCAGGACAAGAAATGCGAACATCTCCAACAATCCGGAAATCATCTAGCACAATCCATCTCCTTTCTGGTCCCTTCGTGGAGCATCAGGTGATCGTGCAAGGGATGGAAAACAAGATGAGTACAGTTGAGAAGTGGTATCGGCTGTGTTTAGTTCCACAAAAACCTAAAATTCTCTCTCAAAACTTCATTCCTCTATCCATCAAATCATCACATCAATCTAACTCTTCATGCATAGAGTACTAAACGTAGATAAAATCAAAAACTAATTACACAGTTTTGATGTACACTGACGAGACGAATCATTTTGAGCCTAATTGTCATGATAGATTGACAATTTTATTCACATAAACGAAAATGCTACAGGTGATACTAACCGATGTGACATTTTTATCAACTTTCTCTTTCACTTTTTTGAACTAAACACAACCATCCTCGTCGTAGAAAGAGATAAAGGTAGTCTGCATAGTGCACAAACAGGGCAAAGGCACGAATATGGATCAAGAGACGGCATACCCACAAAGCCGTCTTTCTTGATTTTTTTTTTCGCCCGGAGACGGAGATGTTGCCGTGCGGTGGGAAACGCACGGCAAACGCCCGAAAACGCACGGCAAAGTGTTTGCCGTGCGTTTTTAGTCCATACACACGGCAAAGCCCGCTCGGCAACCGTCGGCACGGCAAACGGTTATTTGCCGTGTGCTGTTTTTCGGGGCGCACGGTAAAATCGTTTGCCGTGCGCTTTTTTACGGCGCACGGCAAACAAAACTTGACGGAGAGGAGACGGAGCAGGCAGTAGACGGCACGGCGTTCGATAAACATTGCCGTGCGCTGGTGAGCGTCACGCACGGCAAACAAAATCAAAAACAAGAAAAAAAAACTGCAGCCCGTCGCATCCCCGCCGCCACGTCCGTCGCGCCGCGCCCGCCACCGCCGTCGCCAGGCTGCCAACGCAGAAGCCGCCGCCCAGGCCAGCCCACGGCCCTGCCGCCGGCCACCGCCGCGCGCGCCGGCCACCACGGCCGCTCCGCCGGCCGCCCACGGCCGCGCCGCGCGCCGGCCGCCCGCGCGCGCGCCGCCGCCGCCGGCGCCGGCCGCCGCCTCCAGGCCAGCCCACGGCCCTGCCGCCGGCCGCCGCCCACCGCTCGCGCGCGCCGGCCACCCGACGGCCGCTCCGCCGGCCGCACGGCGCGCGCGCGCCACGCCTCGCGCGCCGGCCGCCCGAGCCGCCGCGCCGCGCCGCGCGCCCGGCCACCCACGGCCGCTCCGCACGCCGCCCGTGCGCGCGCGATGCGATGGCCGCCGGCGCCGACGCCCGTGGTGCTGCCGTGCTCGTCCTTGAGGACCTGCAGTGCGTGAGAGAGAGGGAGAGGGAAAGAGAGGATAGAGATGAGAGAGAGGAGTTAGATATTTTATTTGGATAGTGGAGGGGTGATCCATGTGCTCAACAATGGACCAATGGGAGCTCACCATTTTGAACCCTTGGATCGCTGATGTGGCGCTGACGTGGTGAGTTGTGTTTCCTCTATGTGTTTATATTAAAGTTTTGGATGCCTAAACAATTTCAAATGAAAAAGTTGTCAACTACAAACTTTTACATCTCTTCGAGACCTACAACTTTAATATAATACATATTTACATCCGAAATCATTTGAAATTTTTAAAAATTTAGTATTTCAAACTAGATACATTATAAAGATATTTTAAAATATTAAACAATCTCAAATTCAAAAGTTGTCAACTACACAACATTTACATCTAGTTGAGACCTAAAATTTTGGTATAGAACATATTTACATTCGAGATCATTTACAAAATTTCAAATTTCAAATTTCAAATTAGATTATTTATAACAATATTTTGAGGCATTGAACAATCTTAAATACAAAAGCTGTCAACTACAAAGTATTATATTTCATCAAGATGTACGACTTTCGTATAAAGTGTTTTTTCATATGAGATAATATAAAAAGTTTGTATTCAAAAAATACATTCACTAACCATATACTTTCTTAGCTCTATGAAACTTCATTGAAGATGTTTCGGTTTCTAAGCACCATGCATGCAAATGTTGTTCATTTGATTTAGGTTTCAAATTGGGCTTACACATCATCCACTCATCTTATTCTATGATTTAATAACTTGTAGTTCAAATTTGATTTTCAAGAAACTTTGCCGTTTTAGGTGTAAGAACTCAAATTGGGCTAAATAACACTAATATCATTTCTCCACTCATCTTATTCTATGATTTAAATAACTTGTAGTTCAAATTTGACTTTTTTCAAAGAAACTTTGCCGTGCGCCTGACAAAAACGCACGGCAAAGAGGTGTGTTTGCCGTGCGCCTAAAGAAAACGCAAGGCAAACACACCTATTTGCCGTGCGTTTTTGTCAGGCGCACGGCAAACGCACCTCTTTGCCGTGCATTTTTTTTGGCGCACGGCAAAGGGACACGGCAAAGGGACAAAAAAATGACACCTCTTCCCACCCCGTTACTAACGGATGTTAGAAAAATATAGTTTGCCGTGCGTTGCAATAAAACGCACGGCAAACCCATATATTTGCCGTGCGTCATTATAAAACGCACGGCAAACTCTTTTATTTGCCGTGCGTCGCAAGAAAACGCACGACAAACAACTAATTTGCCGTGCGTTTTTTTTTTACCGTGCGTTTTCTAAAAAGCGCACGGCAAAGAAGCTCTTTGCCGTGCGCCCGATAAAAAGCGCACGGCAAAGTCCGGAACGCACGGCAAAGTCCGGTTCTCCGGTAGTGAGGCCGAATTGAAGCAAGCCGGAGTGCAGCAGCAGCAGCGTTTGACATTTCCGGCAACAAGGCTGAATGGACTGGTGGTCTCGTCTCATGCATCATGCGGCCATGCCTTGCCTTTTTCGCTCTTTTTTTTGTTTCCCCTTTATTTGTTACCCCAGGACCGCCCAGCAGAAAAGGATAACTGCCACAGCCACTGCAGCAAGTCTGCAACCGCAAAGGAGAGAGCACAGCGTTTGGCCGTTTGCGTTGCCAACTGCAAAGGCCGCGTCGCGCGTCAAAAAGGCACCACCAGCACTCCAGCAGCAGCTAGCTACAGCTACCATACAGGCTTGTTGCATTGGTTGCTGCTGCATGCTAAAACCTCGCTGCAGGAGATGGGAAAATGAGCTGCAAAAGAGAGAGAACAGAAATGGCAGCTAGACCACCTAGCAGAGACTAGATGGAGCTGGCCTGCAGAAACGAACCACTGCCGCTGCTGCAGGAGCTAGCTTGTAGTCAGATGCCTGAACGATTCAGTTAAGGAAATTCAAACTGGTACAGATGGAATTCATTCGGATGGTCAAATGCAGTGTCAAGTTACAGAGATTTTACTAGCTAGTTACTCTCATTACCCCTGCTCATCATATGCAGTGAAAAAAGTTTAGTTTCCTTTTCCTCCCTCTTCTTTTTTATTTCTCCAAAAGATCTACTTACATCAATCAATGATTGATAGATATGATTCTCTGCAATATATAGGCCGTGTTTAGATGTTGGATTTAGGTGGGTGAATTATGATGTCACATCGTAATCATTGCGCCACTGTAGCATTTTGTTTGTATGTGCGAAAAATTGTCAAAAATTTATTAATTAGGCTCAAAATGTTCGTCTCGCAGAGTACAACAAAACTGTGTAATTAGTTTTTGATTTTATCTACATTTAGTACTCCATGCATGTTATGACATTTTGATGTGATGAGAATCTTCTTTTTGCATAGTAAATTTGGGAGTAGAAACTTTGGATGCTTGTTCTCTTATGGGCGGCCGCCCTCCATCCATCTGGGGCGGTACCACTCACCATTGGGCAACGGCTCGTGCTGCCATACTCCTTACATGGCTCGCCATGCCATGGACCTTAATTCGTTTGGCACTATAGCGACAACTAGCAATCCGTGGCATGCATATCACCATGATTTTTTTTCCGTGTGTGTGTGTGTGAAGAAATTTGCTAGCTTGCTTGCTTGAAATATCTAACCTAGATGGTCAAATTGAAGTGGGTGAGAATATATATCTGCAGGTACATGTATGTCGTCCTACAGATAAGTATGCACGAACTCATGCACTCCAGGAGCCTGCTTGGTTCGGTGTTAAAATTTTGACAAGCCAATTATTTGGTCACCATTTGATTTGCTACCAAAATATTAACACTCTCTCTCACATTAAACTTGCAAAATGCTGACAGGTTTTCTGCCCATACTTTGGCTTGCCAAAATTCTAGCGCTAAGATTTATTAGGGAACCAAACAGGCTCTAGATGCATGAGCACATCCCCCCTTTTATGCATGTAGTAGCGTTGGACATTGACGCGGTCTTCAAACACTATTATTGAATATTGATTTTTGGTTTCCTATATATTATGATGTAATTGATTTCATTGTTTTTTTAATAAGGACAGTGTAATGTATTTGTCTAGCTAGCATAATAAAATATAACGACGTAAAACAAGTTTATGATATGTTCCATCTTAATAGTCATAGAGATTGTTAGTAAATATTGAACTAGTATGTTTTTCAAGTATAACTATCTTCTCTGAGTATATATATAATATACGTAAGTCTACATGTATATGGAGACTCAAATATATAGCGTTGGATAGATAGAAAAAGAAAACTACACGATGTCTCTTTTTCTCCTATCCATTTAAATATTGTGGCCCTTCGAGAAGATGTTGGCACCTACGTCGACAACAAATGAGAGCCGTAAAACAAGCCTAGTACGACCACTACAAGCAGACAAAAATCTCTCAAAATAGCTGGCCACAAACGCAACACACGTCTGTTAAACAGGAGGTTCTAGCTGTTCTAGACACTTAGCAGCTTGATGGATGGGCCTATCTGAATCCCTTTGCAGACCGTGTACATGATTGGCTGATACATCCTGACCATTCAGGATCTGTAAAGACTGTTGGATGTGTTCTGTCTTGGAATTTTTGTGGCAACAACTAAAGAGATATTTATCTTCCGCCACATAAATATCTTAAAAGGTGATTAAAAACCTTTTAATAGATTATTACCAAGGGTAATGTGTAGAATCAGGTTATCTGCAAATCAAGTTATGTTCAAAATTTTAATATGCATACCATATCTTATTGAATTCTAATTAGTGTTGCTCTTGTTATTGTGCATGTGTTACCGTTATCAGTTATATATATAATAGTTGAAAAAATGAGTATATAATATGCTGATTCTATAGTGTGCTTTGATTCTATTTTTTTCTTAAAATGAGCCACCAACCACAAAGAGACACTTTTGATGTGAAAATAAAATATCTTGCAAAAAAGATCCTGCTAGGTCGGCCCTACTATACCTGGGACAAATAGGAAAAACCTCATCCTAAACATAGAGCCAAGATTAATTCGATTGGCTGGAAACCACTCGATTGGACCCTCTCCTCTATCATTAGTGATTGAACCTAGGGGAGACAACGTATGGGGCATCGCAACCACACATACTAATTCACAAATATAATGCAAAAGTCCAAAAAGTAAGAAGTGTGGTGCTATGCACAAACAGAAAAAAAAACTCCACTCACAACGCCGCCGTCGCTGACAGAAATAGCACCGGAGCATCCGACTCTCCCTGACAAAATAAATTGCACCCATAGATATAACTCGTGGCCCATTGACAATCAAATGTTGTGACATAAACTTTTGATATTCAAAGCTTATCCGAATTAAGAGGGTCCCAAACATTTAACACAACGCCAAACTCTTGCATGAAATGGAAAATGAAGCTGCAAGGGTAGATGGGCTAAGAGGCTTGTGTGTACGTAGCACTGTTGCTCCTTGTACTGGACCAATCACCGTCAGCCATGCACGCAAACAAGCTTCCAAGATCCTGTGGGCCCCGCGCTTGGCTTCACGTGAAAAGGTTGCTGGGCCGATAAAAGAGCGCGCCACGTAGGCCGGAGAATCCGGCGCGGCCAATGGGAGCACGCCATGTCAGCGGATAAGAGAAAATCATGGGGCCTTTTCCGTTGGGGTGGATGGGATGGGGGCAATCAGAAGCTTAAAAGCGCCCTACCTCGGCTGTTTACTAAAATGCCCCTCTGGTTTGCTTTTGGTGGTTACAACTTACAACTCATCACATGGTAATGCTTATGATTTTTTAGGTAGGATATGAACAGATGTTTGGGAATCACAAGCTTATAATGTATTGGTTCCTCCAAAAATATCCATACATTGATGTGTGGTGGGAACGATCTTAACACTACTTTTGGTTTTGATGTATCTGCCGCATGATACAATCTTGAAGACGCATGGCTAGATGTATCTAGTTTCTCTCAAAGAAAGTTACCAAGCTTTAATAATGTTTTGATGATGTAGCAACTCTTTGTAAAAAGTATTACCATTTTCAAGTGTCATATAATTGTGTTCTCCTGTCTTCATCGATGGACCAATATTTTCAAGTGTCATATAACTGTATTCTCCTGTCTTCATCACAGGGACAAGTATTATTTTAAAAATATGGTGCATTTCTTGGTAAACGGAAAACGGAAATAGGTTTAGATACCCCTCGTATAAGAATCTAAAATGTAGGATTCAATCAGAATCTCGAATCTCATTCCCTGCACCTATATTTAGCTAATGGCCACACTTTGGTTGGATCCCAGGTTGTTCTTTGTCCTCTAACCAAAAATAAAAAAGGGTAAAAAAAACTTCATATTTCATTCAAGCTAGCAATCAGTGCTGAATCTATCGATACAATCGACCAAAATCATGTACATACTTCATACAAAATGCCAACAAACTAATGTAAACAAATGCCATTGTAATATGGTTATATATACCGGTCCACTATAGAAAGATCACAAAAAATAGTATACGATTATTACAATGGGATGCCGAATTAACATACTAGTATATTTGTTCAGACATGGAAGTAGCATGCATCAGGACAAGGGTGGAACTTGACATTTCATAAAAAACATACTGGAGGAAAGCTTCAAAGATTTGCTTTTTATACGGCACAAGAGGCATGGCGACAAGTTGTATTAGTCCAAGACAGGATGCCATGTTTCATTGGCCAGTGCCGTCTCCAGAAGAAATATTTTGATTTGTCACAGGGTTACCGATAGACAACCAAGAAAAAGGCCAAATAAGCGTGAAAATGGTTGACAGTAAACAATTTCCTTTTATTTGTTCTAATTCCAACAGAGAATCGTGTTGTGAAACAATTGCGAGCTGACAACATTTAGAAAACAAAAAAATACTTTGCCATGTTGCTTTTACACCGTGTGTACATTTGTTCAATCAAAGCTGTAGCAATTATAGATATCAGACATGGCTCAAGCCTGTAGCAGCTGATTTCTTGCAGGCACACCTCTGAGATATTAAAGTTCAGTATATAGTTGGCTTTTCGACGCTTTATTACATCTGAAACAAAAATGTGCTCATTTATTTATTCAGTGAGTTTCTTCTGAAAAAAATGGTGGTCATGGTTAAATTTTGAGAACTCTACAGCCTAGGGCAAATTGGTCTCATTTTAGCTATTGAAAATCCCAGATGACCCAAGAAATCCCAACACATGTACAACCCAGAGCCTAGGAATAAAGAGCACAAATGACTTGGAGAGGGTAGCCTGCACAAACCTCTCTGTGGACCCTGCAAATGACATGGGTCCCACATGCAGCAGGAGAGAAAGGGACCTTGTGAGAGGGTGGCTTGTCTGTTCCACTAGCCCCCCAAGCCCTCTAAAACCCCACCCTGTACCCCCTTCTCTTGAACCCTTTCTTCCTCCTCCCCCCAGCAGCTGCACCAATTCCCCACACCCCTCTCTTTCTCTCTCCTCACAAGGATCCAAGAAGTACCATTGCAGCCTCTCTCTTCATCAATCCCCAATCCCAGCACAACTTGTCTGCTCAGCTTAGGGAATTCCCCTGCCTCTGCTCTTGTGTTCTTGCTGGCTCTCTGCTCTGCTCTTCACCTCTTCTTGCCACAGAGGTGTCCAGCAGTTGCAAAGACAGAATCTTTTTTTTTTCACCTCATCTTCTCCTTAAGTATTGTCGGTCTCCCAGGTGGAGGCAAAAGTGTGTGGATTCTTGACTAGTTTTTGCACTTAATTAGCTTAGGCATTTCTTGCTCCTCTGCTCTTGGGTTAATGGTTGTGGAATTAATCCAAGCATAGCTCTGTAGCTGTTTCGTTTCTCCTTCCAAGAAGACGAAGACGAAGTGATCATCTGAGTAGCAGTGCTCGAGGCTCTTGAGGCGCTGCAATGTCTTCTTCCTGCATACCAACCGGCCTGCGGCTGGACCTGGACATGGTGAAGGCGGCGGCGTCGCCGGGCGCGCACTCCTCGCCGCTGCGCCCGGTGCACTCGTCCCCATCGTCGACGCTGTCGGAGGCGTCGAACGCGTCGTCTTCCTCGGCGACGTCGGTGTCGCTGAAGCGCGCCCGGGCGCCGCGGAAGCGGCCGAACCAGGCGTACAACGAGGCCGCCGCGCTGCTCGCCTCCATCTACCCCTCCGTCTTCCCCGTCAAGAAGAGCCCCAAGACGGCGGCGCGCCCGCCGGCGCGGCAGCTCTCCGGCCTCGCCGCGGCGTTCGGCCCCTCCCCCGACGACGACCTCCTCCCGCCGCTGCCCTGATGACTCCATCCTCTCCAGCTCCGGCATACACCCCTACCTCAGGAGCCTCATGGTGGTCGGCCTCGCCGGCAGGTTCGAGCTCGGCCTCGGGTTCCGGCACGGCGCCCGGCCCAACCTGAACCGCGCGCTGAAGCGGCGGGACGACGACGGCGCCTGGTGGATGTGGCCGGCCGTGCCGGTGAAGGACTTGACGGTTGCGCCGCCGACACCGCCGGCGCCGGCAGCGTCGAACACTGCAATGGCGCAGGCGCCACCGGCGCCGGAGAAGAAGAAGAGCAAGAAGAAGAAGGTGGTGAAGGTGGAGAAGATTATGGCCAAGGGGAAGGAGGAGATGCCCAACGTGAAATGCAAGGAGGAAGCTGACGCTTCAGTTGAGGTGGCTGCTAATGGCGATGGCGACGCTGACAGCGTGCCGGCGAAGGCGCCAAAGACCGGGCTGGGGTTGAAGCTGGACGCCGACGAGGTGCTCAAGGCGTGGTCCGACAAGGGGTCGATGTTCACCGAGGGCAGCGGGCCGGAATCGCCGACGTCGGCCGCCGATGTGCGGGTAAGTAATTGACTACCATCTGCATACGTATTTACTGGTATTCTTCAGTGCAGCTTCTTTCCCTGAAAATAAAATTGAAGGTTCATAAATAGCAGCAAAGTAAAGCATAACTTTGATGCTTTAAGAATGGCTGAATTTACTGTTTGGTATTGTTCGTGTAGATGAAATAGTAAGATTTTGGTCCTTTATAGCTGATTTTACTTCTTTGTTGCATTCCTATGCAAATTAAGAGGGCTTGTTTCAGTAAAATTTTCTGAAACTCTGAATATATGTTTTGTTGATAGAAAGAATTATATCGATTTTATAAAACGGAACGGAATCTTCAATTGGACAGTTGCTTTCTTCAAACAGTAAAAAACACATTATACAAGTCTCTATAATAGGAAACTGTTTATCCAAATGGATGGTCCCTCATACAAAGTACTGTAGAGTACCGCACTGCTGCATATCCCAGTACACGTCTTTCAGAACATCAGTGGTACTGCAGTAACCCATAGAATAAAATTATCCAGAAAACTTTAAATTTTCTTTTGGGGACAATTACAAAATAGTGAGTCTTGGAATTTTAACTTCAGTAAGCAGATTTTCAGTTCTTCTGAATGATTCAAATTCTGTTAAATTATGGGTGAAATGTTCAATAATGGGTAAATTCTATCTGTGGGTTTGTTAAACTCAATTATCCAAAACTGGACCACAGACAATATAGCCTAGAGATCTTATGCCATGGATTACATGTCTGTCTTCTTGCAAAGGGTCACTTGGGCTCAATTTTGGTGCCCTTTGGGCCAATGATAGAGCAATTGCAACAAACTGCAGCCCCAATTCGATTGGATTTTCTGCAATTTGCTCAGGCACATGCCAATATTTGTAGCTGTCAGAAATGACAAGAATAATAATCATAGATACGTCCAGCAATTTTTAATATGGACAGATTATGACATGTATCTTCTACCTTGAGACTTTTCAGAGACTGTAAACCTGTAGGCTCTTACTGTGTTACTGATGAAGATCTATCCTTGTTGCAGGCAAAACTTGCAGACATTGATCTGTTCCCAGAGAATGGAGCCGGTAGTGGCATCAGGGAAGCCAGTGTGTTGAGGTACAAGGAGAAGAGGCGCACTCGCCTGTTCTCGAAGAAGATCCGGTACCAAGTCCGGAAGGTGAACGCCGACTGCCGGCCTCGGATGAAGGCAAGCACTAGAACTGATTAGAAAGCATAAAAGATCTGTTCGTAAGGCAAAAACTCACTGTTCAATCGCACCAAAAATACCATGTGTTTAGCCTGCAGATGCAGTTAATCATGGTAAAGTTCCTAAATACTGACATGTTCTTTTATGTTCCTTGCAGGGAAGGTTTGTTAGGAGCCCATCTCTTCTTCAGCAAGCTCTGGAAGAAGAGAGCTAGACAGTGATACATGCTAGCCTTTTTTATCAGGAGCCCATCTCTTCTTCAGCAAGCTCTGGAGGAAGAGAGCTAGACAGTGATACATCCTTTTTTTTATCAGCACCTTCTTTTTGGCCCTTTTAGTTTCTTAGCTAAGAGATGTGAGTGAGGATTTTCCCCGGGTTTTTTCGGAGTTTTGCTCTGGAGAGGATAGGACGCCTTTAGAGTGGATTGTCATGGTATGGTGGTCACATAGTTTGTCTCAGGTTTACAATGTGAGGTAAAGGAAGGAAATAAAGTGATGTTAGAATATACAATCATACAGCAAGCAGCACAGATGATGTGCCTTTTCTTACTTTTACTGCTTCAAAATTAACGGCTGAATATCACATTGAAGTTCAAACATCCACTGAAAGAAAACAACTCACTTGAGATCAGCATGGGTTATAATGATACCATCTCGCAAACGTCTGCTATTGATGCATTAAGCTTATCACTATTTTGAGAGGAAAATTACCTGCAGACATGCAACTTACACGAAACATGGACTGTGCAAAGTAGCAAATTAAAACGAAAAAAGAACTACATATTTCCTTGAAACTTCACCCTCGCCTAAAAATCTTTTCAAATTTGCATCATGCCCAGTTGCCCACATTACAGAAAGTGAAAACGCCAGCACGTGGCTGGCTGAAGATCTCAGATGGTAGTATCTTTTTACCTGCAGAGCTTCAAACAAAAGAACAAAATGGTTGAGCGCACAGACAGAGCCCCTGCTCAGTTATCCACACCTGCATAAGATCCCAACCAACGGCATTAACAGCGCAGGTAAATCCCGTGAGGTGAAAAATCTGGGGTCAGTGGCCTCCTTCCTGACTCCACATGCTACATCGAAGAAGCCACCCCTGCAGATGCTGCTCTGCAGTCTGCACAGCTGATCGGAAATGGCGCCCTGCACGGAGCGGAGCGGCTGCTGACCTGGGACAGGCGACGAGGGTGTTCGAAGCTGCGGAGATTCCTTGCCGCCGCCGCCGCCGCCATTGCGGCGCCTCCCCGCACCTCGATTTGGTGGGCGAGCGACGCCGCGGGAGAGGGGAAGAAGATTCCTTCCCGCTATGCATCTTCCCGTCCGAATCCTGGGCGTCCAACTCAGATCCTACGGTTCAGATGACGTCCACCCTGGTCGGTGTTTCATTTACCGACCACCCCCGGTCGTTGTTCCATTTACCGTCCGCCCCCCTGGAAACGCCGTTTCCATCTTCCAGCGAATAAGCTCAGGAAGGAGGGTCCCTTTCGCGAAATGCCGCGCGCTCCCACTGTCGCCGGCGACGGCGGCGCACGTCGGCGGCTGCCATGAGGCCGTACGCCGCGGTTTTCCTCTGAAATCCTATGGTCGCAGGTTGCAATGGAAGGAGCGTCAGTTTCTTTCGAGAACGAGGTGTGGCGTGGCCAATGGCCTGCTGATCAATGGATCATCTTCGTTCTGCTCCAGCTTTTCTCGTACTTGAACAGATGTGCCTTCTTGTCTATGGGAGCCTGCTTCTCCGAATTCAGATCTGAGATCTCCTAATTTGTTTGGGAAATTCTGGTGTTTCCTATTTTGGTATTCAAGTCTTTCCTCGCACAAATGTACACTTCTTGACAGTGTTGTACTTGGATCGCCTGGAAACAAAGGGGGTTTAACAGCAGATCACCTCAGAATGTCACCAGCAAAAGTAAGCAATTGAAAACTGAAACTCAACTCATAAACAGTAGGGGAGGACGGAAGCATATGAACTGAACTAAGTTCTTATGGGATTACTCACTTAAACAGAGCTTCATGAACTCATACAACATCACAACAGTCGACAGTGATGATACAGTACATACACGGTCCATAACAATAAAGGCTATCCGTACGCGGCTCCTATTGGGCGCATCATCATATTTACACGAGAGAAATGTCCAAACAGACATTAAGGGTGCTACAACAGCTAGGCAGCCGTAATCGGCGAATTGCAGTTGGCTTTTTATCAAAAAGAGAAAAAAAAGGGTGAGCTTGCCGATGTTCTGGGGCAGTGGAACATCATGACATGCTTATTGCTGTGACAACTTCAGGGTGGTAGTGGAGCATCTCTTGCCACATCATTTCTCTGATCATCTCTGAGCTGATGTTCTCATCTATGTCGAGGTCAATGGGCACCTGGGCAGGAGGATTTGCGCTTGGATCATACAGAGGGGACATGTAAGGGTGTTCAAGGGCCTCAGTGACACTGGTCCTTTTGGTGGGGTCGAAGATGAGCATCTTCTGCAGCAGATCAATGGCGAGAGGGTGAGCGTGTGGGTACATAGTTGCCAGGGGCACACCAGGGGTGTAGGGAAGGGACTTTATGTATCTCCGAGCTTTCGGGTTGTCAATGAACTCTAGGTCAGACTCACTCATGGTTCCGAGAACATTCACTATGAGCTTGAGCTGGTTTAGGCACTCAGTTCCTGGAAATATTGGCTTGCGGCCGAGGAGTTCAGCGAAGATGCACCCCACAGACCAAACGTCTATGGATGTGCCATAGTTGTCACAGCAGAGGAGCAACTCAGGAGCTCTGTACCAGCGGGTGACGACATATTCAGTCATAAACTGGCCTTTACTACTGTTGGTCCGGGCAAGACCAAAATCACATATCTTCAGATCACAGTTTGCATTCACCAGCAGGTTTCCAGGTTTTAGGTCTCTGTGGAGTATTTCTGCTGAATGGAGATATTTCAGTCCTCGGAGCAACTGCAATCAAGAAAAAGAACAGTGTTTCAGATTATTAGTGAGAACTGGAAAGCAAACATCAAGAATGACAAAAAATAATTCAAAGGTTCTAAAAAAAATGAAGCTGAATTGCTTATAAGGCAACAAGAAATTCATCAACTTGCACCTTACTTCATGTAGAGAATAAGCTCTACATTTCTTAGTTCCAGAAGCCCCTATGCAGAACTACTAACTAACTACTGGATAGATTCTTTGTAAATATGCAATCCAGCTGAATGAATTGCTACTGTACAGCTTCACCAGATGGCCCCATTTCAATAAAAGCCGTTGTTAAATTTAGAACAGAAAGTTTGATCAAGTAAGGTGTCCAAGTTGCCTTGCACAATATATCAATTGGAATAGGAGATCTGGCTCGAACAAGTTAGTAAAATAAGCTGTAACGGATAACTATCTGAAGAGAGGGTGTTAGTCTTAGGATATACAAAGCATGCAGCTATGACTAATGTATAATTGTATATTTGATAGGCCAAAGAGAGAATGACTGGATTTGTGATCTTGTGACAGCATAAGCACATCAAATCAAACTTGATAAATCCAAAATTTGTCAAAGACCGCACTCATGGTGACAGCTACTAACATAGTAACATGTGCTGTGTGCAGCATGCTCAACTGGTTGCTGATTCCAACTTATACCCAAAAGGGATTCTGCTTTTAATCCCAAAAGAAATCGAAAGGCTTAATTGGTTCCACCGCATTAGATTTGAGGTTTTATATAAATTTGTAGAGTAATCCTAGCTTAAAAGGAGAAGATAACTGGGCAGTTACTGTTAGTTTTACCAAACACTACTAATTAAGTACAGAGATCTGTGAAACCAACCAGAATTGCACTGGAGATTATGCTCTTATTTCATATAGCCTTCCATATTGTATCTGGATTTCATGATATTCTTTGTGAACATGACTATCAGAAAAGGTGTTTAGCAGAGATCCATGCAACAGGGCTTAGATTGATTTTGAGTAGGACTATATAGATACTGAGACTGGATCAGCCGTCCAACAAAATCAACCTCAGATTAGTACACATGCTAATAATACTCTGCAGTGGAGCCACAGTACATTACACATCATCACTTATGTAGATAACTAATAGCTAAAAAGGATTAGAAACAGACAAATTCTGTTCTATTTGTTCATTAACATAGATATGAAACAGTATATTCAGATTTCAGAATGGAGAAGGGTGATCCAAGCTACCTGAAAAAGAAAATACTGGCAGTGATCATTGGAAAGCCCCTGAGGTGATTTGATTATCTGGTGCAAATCAGTATCCATGAGCTCATAGACCAAGTACACATCCTTAAAGCTCCTCCTGTGTACTGGCATCATTATGTCCTTCAAAGCAATGACATTCTCATGGCGGAGATGGCGAAGGAGTTTCAACTCCCGCAAGGTCCTTAGTGCATCCACACGGTTGTCAAAAACATTGTGTATCTTCTTTATTGCTGAAAAAATATAGTCTAGAGATCGGAAGCCATGGATCACATAGAGTAGTAATGCTTTCCTTGACTTGCCATTCCATTCGGAGGATCCACCATCATCGCCATTTTCTACTACGGAAATGAAAGAAATTAAATTAGCACATAAGTGATAATTCAAACAGACGAGTTGGAACAATTACATAATTAAAATGCAAAAGACCTAATGACTTGTAGTCAAGGACCGGATATAACAGTGTGGTCATGGTTATCTAGAGTGCCCACAAACTGTAAGTCACCAGCTATAATACAATGTGGTAAGTGGCATGCTCCCAATTCTCAGTTCTTTGCTGAGAGCATATCCACCTCAATTGCACGTCAACTAGCATGGTCTCCTCGTCTTTTATTGTAATGAGCATTGATGTTAAATTATATTATAGCTAGAATATTTAGAACCGAAACCAAAATTGTAGTGTGTACCACTATAAAGCTATAATGCCCATTACGTCATAATTGGGATCCTGCAGTCGGTACCACCAATGAGTACAAGTTCAAATGGAATCAACGTGCAGTCAAACATTAATGCAGCATTCTAGAGGAATGCTGTACATCAATTCAGAAAAGGAGCACAGCAGACCAACAGTGTTCCAACCTCTGTAAGGATGCACAAGTTATATTTAGCAGTAAGTACGAGACGCAAATTAATAATGTGCTTGCTAAATCACAGCATTGTTTCGAAAAACGAGCATGTTCAATGCTAGGTCAACCCACCTCTGCAACTTCGCCTATACGAAGTGTGCTTATCCTGCACAAAGTAGCTCGCACCATCAACCATCTGCAACCTCCGATCATTTATCACCATCGAAGTCAGCGGCTACCATTTATCACCCGCCCCACGTGCGCCCCAAACATGCAATGCTGCGTGCATCCTACGCTCTAGAATAGCCTGTGTTACAACCCTCTAGAATAGCCTGTGTTACAACCGTAAGCTAATTTCCTAACCCCAAATTTGCCACATGAAACAAATTTAACCTCTATCTAGCTCCTGAAGGCAACCACCCCAGATGATTACGAAGCAACTAATCGCAAAACCAGCAGATCACGGAACTAACCAACCGATCATCACATTCGCTGGTCATTCCCCCGCCCCCGAATTCGTCACCAGAGTACCTGACGGTTGGTACCGAATTACACTCAGCTACGCACGCGGGTGCCAATCAGTCAATCGGAGCCCGCGATTAGAGCTAGGGTAACCCGGATCAAGCACCCGGAATGACGCCCCAGCTCCGCCGAAGCGAGATCGGTCGAGTCCGGACACGACCGCGCCGATCTCGGACGGTCGGTCGGGCGACGAAGCAAACTGGCAAAAGACAGAAAGTGAAAACATGGGGGGATTCACTCACTCGAGAGCGGGGGAAGGAGGGGACGGCGCGCCTGGCCGGGGGGCGCGGCGGTTGGGAGGCGCGGCTAGGATCGGAGCGGCAGCGCCATGCGCCGGGCGAATCGGGCGGAGGCTTGGCGAGGCGTGGCGAGGCGACGCGAGGCTCGTTGCTACGGCCACCACCACCACCACCTCCAGAGGGTGGGGAAGGGAAGGGAAGGAACAGAGGAGAAGGGGGAGAGAGTCCCGCGGGGAGGAGAATATTCTGACGGGGTCACGGTGGCATGGCATCGCGGGCAGGGTGGGGTGGGGGGAGCCGGACGCCGTCGGATGCGGCGGGGCCGTGCGTGCCGCGCCGCGCGGCACTTGGCACCGCAGGGCACGGGCACATGGCAACTCACGATCACACGCATCGGTTGGATTTCTCTCTTTTTTTAATATAAAAAAATATTCAGATGCTCCACATGCATACGTAGCGTGCTTGCCAGGTGGGTTCAAAATTTTGGAGAAACTTCATCTGGAATTTGCAGATTTCGGTCCTTTTTTTTTTGCTGTGATTGGTATGTACAACGGTTTTTTTGCTGCAAAAAATATCGTTTCTGTAAAATTGTCTCTATTGATGAATGTTCTCCCTGTTACGTACCATGGTTGTGAACGCTTTCTTTGCGGCACTGGAGGTCCATGGGTGAGTCCCGGCCTCTTTTTTTTCCTTGTCTTGCAAAAGCGCTCCGTCGTCTAGGAATCGAGTGGCATGGAGTGCACTGATGAACCAAAAAGTTAGAACAGTTGTTGTGAAATTCAAACATCATAAAGTTTATTTATCAAATCAATCATGTTTGGTCGGAAGAGTTCTCGGATTTTGATACTTCCGTCCGTAAACGGTAAGACGTGCAAAACCGGAATTAGAACCCCTAGCTGCTAACAATTTCTGTGTGAGGCACTTGAAAACCGACGATGGTTTGCCAAGAGAACCAAGTCGATTGAAGTTTCAACTACAATGAAACTTGCTGGCGAGTGGAGTAAACATTGCGGTGATCCTCACATGATAGCCAAAGGTGATATTGTTAGCGTGAATTACTAGGAGACATGGCGCGCTTCACGGCATCCATGGTCGATGGACGTGTTGATGCACTCACTGATATGTGCAGGTACAGATATATTTTGGTCTTCATATGGGGTGGTACTATGGTAGGTGTGGCACAGAAGACGGGCCAAAAATCTCGCCAACATGCTAAGAAAACCAGGGAATGTCAAAACGAGACGGAGACATTGATGAAGCCCACGAAGACGAAATGCTGTCCCAAACCAAATAGCAAACAAAAAGGCTATGCCCCTAGCATAGAATAAAACATGACATGTTGATATCTGTTGGTTCTCTTTAAGTCGTAAAATGGACATAGGCTACATGGTTAATCGGCAATCTGAGGTAAACAAAAAATACCGTAAAGTAGATTGATGTTTGGGACCTCTCATTTTCTTCTGGTATAAAAAGAGCCTGTTTGGCTGATCTAGGCTCGGCTTATTTCCTCTCACATAATACTATTCATTCTACCAGCCGAGCACTATTCATACTATCAGCCGAACAACGGCAGAGTTACTACGATACTTTTTATAGTTATTGTACATATTCTTCCTTGGAATACCACTAAAAGAAGAGCAAGGACTTAGTGCAAGCTAAACCACCAACTCTAGTGGGAAAATCCATGCCGACCAGATTGTACTAAACAGTTTTGTCTGCCATGGTATTATAAATGGACTAGATGCCCATGATCTAGTATCAAACACCTCATTAGTATCGTCACC
>OAMR01000259.1:1430197-1501931 GCA_900205405.1 Echinochloa crus-galli | reverse complement strand
AGGCTGTCTCTTATACACATCTAGATGTGTATAAGAGACAGGAGCTAGATCATTGAAAGAGTTGTCTCTTAGAGTGTTTAGAGCTAGGTTAGCTCGTACCATTGGAGGGCCTGATGCACAACAAGAATAGAAACCGAGGGTGGCATATAATTTTAGTTTTGAGGAGGCTTGGTTCTCACTAGGTGAGGTGATTTGTTTTTTAAGAAAAGGACCATATCAGGTCATGCTTAGATGGGCAGTCCGCAAGCATGTTAAAAAATACAATAGATCGGTAATATCTTAAATTTTAAAACCACAAAACAGGCTCCCGAGCTAGTAATAAATTATTATATTCTCCATCTGTTCTTACCAGAACGAGCACGTCTACATGAAAAAAAAACACCAACTCGTATGCGAAATATCACATTTGTCCATTAAATAGTTTTCTTTGCGAAAAATTCACCTCCGTCCAGTTTCTATATATTGAATCTCTTCATAGCAATTTGCAAGGCCTATACTCGTGTATGCTAAGCCATTAGTTCCGGGTCATCCAGCATCTGCTAAATATTGAATCTCTCCATAGCAATAGATCGATGCTTGGGAGATCTCTCTTTTTCTTCTGGTATAAAAAGTTATTGCTTATTGTAGATATTCTTCCTTCCAATACGACTAGAAGAAGAGCAAGAACACTCTGTGCTATACTAAACCACCAACTCTGGTGGGAAAATCCATGTAGTCCAGATTCTCCAAAAATATTTTGTCTGTCCTGGTATTCTAAACGGACTAGATGCCCATGATCTAGTATCAAACACCTCATTCGTATCGTCACCATATATGAAACCCGCTTTCATATCCCCGCACATAGGAGAAGACTTGCAGAAGGCTGGACTAAGAAAGATAGCCTCGTCTTGGGCGAGCCCATTATGGGGGACAAGAATCCACTTCCCGTATCCATATCGGCCTTAAAGACCTCAACTTCGCGGATGTAAGAACTGGTAAATGGAGGTTGCTGCACCAGGCGCTTCACCATGAGCAATTCCCCGCCATGTGACTTCACTAATCTTCGAGTGGTAATAGCATGACCCTTATGGGCCCTCTCGGTGTACGGCCCTATCTCTATGCCATCCGGCACCATGCCATCCCCGTGGAATCCATCCTCCTCTTTTTGGTTTGGAGGTCCGTCATCGTTGTACCCACCACCATCACCATCACCGCCATTATCATTATCGTCGTTACCGTCGTCATTGTCATTGCCATCTATCCAGATCCATGGGTCTTCTTCACCGTCGGCTAATTGGTGCTTGATGACGCGCCTGCAATCGACAATTGTGGGCTTGCCATCATCGTCCTCGCCGGGGTGGAAGGCGAAAAGATCTTCACGTGGAGTGATGCCGTAGAGCCACTCTCCGATGAACGCAATGTCACATATACGAAAGTAGGTCACTATACAAGTACCTTTTCCAGGGTGGCACATGATAACGTTGCAATTGATGCTGTTGCTCATGATGGCAATGACATCGTCGGGAGCCGATGACCGCATCAGCACCTTACTTATCTCGAACATATCCGAGACATAGCCGATGACGGCGTCCAGCTCCGGGAGCGGCACGGTGGCGCCGGAGAACGGGTTGTACAGGAGGTATGAGTGCCTGTGGTTGACGTCACGGCGGGGTAGTCCTTGTACGCGGCAGAGTGCATCAGCTCATCGAAGAACTCGGTGCGTCGGTACGCGTCGTCGGTGCGGTCGAGGGCGAGCCAGCCGTCAGTGGAGCCGACGCAGGTGGCGTCGTCGGGCACGCCGGGGATCGTACCGCGGGGGAAGTATAATGCCCCGGTATTGCCGACGGTGCAGAAGGATCCGTCCGGCATGACCAGCCATGGGAGCTGGCGCGTGTGGCGGCACGCGGCGGAGCGCCATCCGTGGCAGACGGCGCGGAGGCGAGCGCGGTCGGCGGGGAACGGGAGGCGCGCGATGACGTCGCCTAGGAGCTCCGGCAGCAGATTGCACCACGGGCGAAGCGGCGACGGCCCCGGCGAAGCTCCTGCCATCGTCGTCGTCGGTGTTGATTTGCCCTTGCGGTTGGAGCTTGGAAATTGAACGATCGATCGATCGATATATATGCGGGCTCGGAATTCGGGAAGGGGTCGATGCCTATCTCTCTGACGCCGAAGCGATGGATGAGATCGTGAGACTCCTGTTACTGGACAACCAGGCATGCATCTGGAAACCTGACATGTGGGGTCGACAGGTTGACTGAGCTGACCAGCGGCGTCTCGTCCAGCTGATTAATTAGCTGAACCTAGTACCTGCACAGCTGCACTGGCATGCGAATATTCAGAGTTCCAGATGACAACGCAAAGCAAGGTCCTGTTTAGATCCAGAATTTCTATTCCTAAATTTACTGTGCAAAAAGAAGATTCACATTACATCAAAATATCATAACATGCATGGAGTACTAAATGTAGATAAAATCAAAAACTAATTACACAGTTTTGTTGTACTCTGCGAGACGAACATTTTGAGCCTAATTAATAAATTTTTGAATAATTTTTCGCACATACAAACAAAATGCTACAGTGGCGCAATGATTTCGATGTGACATCATACTCCCAAATTCACCCACCCAAATCCAACATCTAAACACGGCCCAAAGCTTTTGAGCAATCGGCCTTGCCCTCACATTAAAATTGGCACCCCCAAAGTTTATTAGGTAAAAAGAAGATTACTATCACATCAGAATATCAGGCCATGCATGGAGTAGATGAAATCAAAAACTAATTACACAGTTTTATTATACCCTGCGAGACGAACATTTTGAGCCTAATTAATCAATTTTTTGGATAATTTTTCACACATACAAACGAAAATATTGCAAGGCCCTGTTTAGTTCCAAAATTCCACCCTCAAATTCTACTATGCAAAAAGAAGATTTCCATCACATCAAAATGCCGTCACATGCATGGAGTACTAAATATAGATGAAATAAAAAACTAATTGCATAGTTTTGTTGTACTCTGCGAGACGAATATTTTGAGTCTAATTAATCAATGTTTGGATAATTATTCATAAATATAAACGAAATGCTACAATGACGAAATGATTACCAACTCTCAAGTTTGGTACTCCCAAATTGGGATCTAAACAAGAGCTATGGCAGATTACTTCCACACCGGCTAGCTTTTACCCAAGTTAACAATTGGCATTTGGTAGGCCTGAGAGGATGATCAGCTAGTTAATAGTCACTGATGACATTGTTCAGAGTATAAGAAGAGTGTTGGGAACATGAGAATATACTCTCTTTGTTTTAGCGCAGATCTACTCATGATGAGAAGTAACGCCACCCTGTCTTGATTGTTACAAATTCTCTAGTACTTAATCCCTACAATTTCTCTTTTACTTTTGTGTAAGAACAAACATTCATCTGCCTGAACTATCCGGGCGAGGAGGAGACGCCACAGCTAGGATCAGACCGGGCGGCCGCGCCATGTGTGCGGCCGAATCGGAGGCTTTGAGATGCTGTTTGCCATGGCCACCACCTGCCGCTGCTTCTGGCTCTGTTTGCACGCGACGCGACGGGTCAAGGCCGGGCGGTACGCGATGTGACCGGTGCGTGACCCTTTCCAGGGTGGCACAGGATAACATTGTGGTTGATGTTGTTGGTCACGATGGCAATGACATCGTCGGGAGCCGACAACCGCATCAGCACCTTGCAGATCTCGAACGTCTCCGAGACATGGCCGATGACAGCGTCCACCTCGGGGAGCGGCATGGTGGCGCCGGAGAACCCTTGAAAACTAAGCGGATTCTCAATTACGAGGATCCGACTCGCTGTATCCTTGAGATAGTCCTAGAAATAGCAGCTATCTCGTACAGAACTCATCTCAGTAGAATATCACATCCATACAGCGATAAAAGATCCAAAACCATGACATATATAAAACATAGCGTCTGGTACAAGCCCTCTGGGCTAAATTGACAATAAGAAACAGCTACGAAGCGGTAGCTAAATCATCTGGGTCCACTTCCCGCATGCATCCTTGAGCATAGCGCGCACCCTTCAATCGTACCACCCGTCCTGGTTGAACTCGTGGTCGGGGTCTTCACCTGAGAACCCAAAGTCTGTCCCCAAGGAAATGAGACAGGTCCACGTCACCAACCATAATATGAAGCAAGCTTTAAAGTGGCATATTCTAAATCTAGGGTATAGAAATATTCAAGATTTAAGCCAGGGTTTTTCCTATGTGAGCAGCAGCAATAAACCCAAGTTCATCTCAACACCAACTCGTGTCCTCACCAGAGAGATCACACTCCCCAAACCCAACCAGCATCCTCACAACCACATCGGGCTCGTCCTGCCTCAACAGGTTCCCGGAATAACAATCCACCAACTCCTTTCACTCACTAGTCGACTCGGTGAGCTCCCTCCCCATCTTGTCTCAACAGCAAACGCTGGTCCAACCTCTCATAACCCAAAGCAAGGATGAGGTAAGAAAGCAGAGTCCCGGGCTAATCTCCATCGATCCAGATGCAATCGTCCATAACCGTGGACACGGCTATACGTATAGTTTACACTCTGCAGAGGTGGCACTCCAGGAATCCATCCGGGCTGCAAGGCTAGTCCGCAACCAACCTGAGACACAGCCCACAGCAAAGACCCTAAACAGTAACGGCGCCAATCCTGTCTCCCTGGGCTCGGGAAACATCCGATCTAACATCTGCCCCAGGGTCGTGAAACCTTCCCACCGGGGCCAGTCGGGGACATATCAAGCTCGATTCTCCTACAGTCTCGGCGCCGCACTAGAGTAGGCTTGCTGGAACCCTCCCCATTCTGGATAGATGGTGAGCACTGTAATCCACGTCTGAAAGGTGACTTTGAACCGGATCATTAATTGTCGGTAAGGCGAGTATCAGCGTCAAAGCGATCCGCCGCAACGGTCCGCAATCGGCACCCACTACAGGTATTGCCGCCCAAACTCCTCAAATTCATCAATCTCAAGTAATCCATAAATGTACCTGCAACAGGTACTCTGTAGGAACTGTCCGAGTACAGTCCCAAAGCACCCCGATCAAACGACCGGGTTGTTATCACTCGCCTCCACCGCCTAACTGCACTACTCCTCCATGCCACCCAAACTCACGCCAAGAAGATCAAACACAACCATCCCAACACATGCAAGCATAGCATTCTTATAAAGTGGATAATAGGTGGCAAGGAAACAAGGTAGATAAATGGCAGTGCAGGTATATCAACATGCATATAAAGTAAAGCGCTAGCATACTAGTTGCATGTCTAATAGGTATTTCAGAAAATGGTTGGGCGTGAACCTGGGTAGGCTTCTTCGTCCTCCTCGAAGCTGTAGTCGTAGTAGTCCGGCTCCTCTTGGCTCTCCGGAGCTCCTAGGGTTGCGATATAAAAAAATAAGACGCGGCTACTAGCAAAGAAACACCAAAACAATGAGAAAAGAAGACCCAAAGAACACCAAACACTACACTAACGCGTAGGTCATGATTTTAGGAAATTACAGAAACTGGTTTCATATTTTTCTGAGCTACGGTTGATTTATTATAATTTTTAAAGTTTAAATCATTTTCTGAAAATATTAAACAATTTCCAAAAAGAAAATCAGACAAAAATCAGCCTGCTGACGTCATCATGACGTCAGCAGTGGGGTCCGCCTAGGGTGACGTCAGCAGTGGGCCCTGCTGACGTCAGCGTTGACTTGGTCAACGGTCAACGGTCAGCTCTGGTCAGTGGGCCCCACTGGTCAGTGCCACACAGTGGCTGACATGTGGGCCCCATACGTCAGCGCAGTTAAAAGAAAAAGAAAAAGAAAAAGAAATTAAACGCGGCTGGGCTGCTGGTGGGCCAAAAAGTTGCTAGACCGAGAGAGTTCAGGGGTGTAAACCAGACTTTAACGCAAGATTCGGCCCAAAAGTGCTGGGCCGCCGGGTCTGTGCTGGTGGACTCGGTTCACGGTGAACTGTGAGTGTGGTTCACATGAGCCAGGTCCATGGGATCTGGTGTGGCCGACTCGGGATCTTCTACGGCTGTGCGTGTGGCGTGCTGGTGTGGCCGGGCGTGTGGCTTGGCCAGCGCGTCGCGCGGCGCGCTCTGGTGCGCGGCCGGCGGCGATGGTCGACGGCGAAAGTCGCCGGAAACGGCTCGGCTGGGTCCAAGAACGGCCGGGAAGGCTCGGGTAGGGTTTGGTGGTCACGAGCGGGGTGAAAAAGGGCTCAGCTTGGCTTCGGCTTGGGCTCCCGACGCAAGCGGCGGCGGCGCGGCCATGGCGCCACTTGGCTGCAAGATCATCGACGGTGGTTTGCGGCGGGGTTAGCGGCTCGGTGACGGGGTCCTGCAAACGAGGATGGCCACGGCTCGAAGACCGGGTCCCAGAGGTGGCTAGCACGGCGGCGCGGCGGGGATTCAGCCGGAGACGGAGAAGAAGATGGGGAGCGGCGGTGCCGGCTCACCTTGGGTCAAGTAGAGGATCGCCGCAGCTCGGGGAAGACTCGCAGGTCGACGGTGATCCTCGTGCTCCCTCGAACGGCTCTGGTCCGGCTCCTCTCCGACGTGCTCCGCGGCGGCGGCGCCCGCGGCTCTTGCTCCGACGTGGGGAAGCAGCGCCTCTGCTTCGCCCGCTCCCCTCTTCCCCTCCCTTCCAACCTCGACTCCACCTCCCTGTCCTCACCCCTCGGAACCCTGGATTGGAAAACCCCAAGGGCGGCGCGGCTTGTGGAAGAAGAAGGCCGGCGGGGGTTTTATAGGCTGTGGCGGCTAGGGTTTAGGGCACGGACGGCGAGATGGGGGACTAGAGCGTCCGCGGACACGCGTCGCCATCGCGGGCCGCGAAAGGGCTGATGGGACCGGCTCCCGGGTCACGGACGCGCTCGGCGTGCGCGCGCGACCGGCCGCGAGGGACAAGGGGAGGAGGAAGAAAGCTGACATGCGGGCCCCGCACGTCAGTGGCTGTGGTGAGGGGTTTATGCGGGGTTTGAAGCTGGGCCGAGAGTTGGGCCGAAAGGCCGGCTGGGCTGAACGGCTGGCTGGGCTCGGGGAAGGAGTTTAGGATGGTTTTCTGGACTTGGTTCGAAGTTTCGGCCCACAGATGTTAGTAAGGGTTAGACAATTAGTTTGGCCAATTAGAGTTTGAATTCAAATCTAGAATTTGAACTCAAACCAACCAAAAATCCAATAAAACTAAATTAACTCCAAATCACCACTATTTGATCCTTAGCATTTCAAATTATTTTTATTTAATTTAAATTTCTGCCTAGGAGCAAAGTGGGCAATTAGAGATTAACTTTATATGTTGGTTTGCATGCACTCAATTCCACAAAAAAAATTTAAATCCTCATTTTTGCATTCAACTAATCCTATAGGAAATTTTTAGGGTTGTTACACTCGTAGGAGGTACGAGTGTCTGTGGTTGACGTCGCGGCGGGGTTAGTCCTCGTACGCGGCGGAGCACATTAGCTAACGTCGCACCTGCGTTCTCGTTGGTTACCAACCGTGCATAAGCCAAAAAATCATTAAACGAAGCATGGAGCGTGAATGAAAAATGAAGCAAAAACATTAAATGAAGCATGGAGCATTGAACTAAAAAAATAAAATAGGAACTTGGGATACAGCAAGTAGCCGGCTGCCTTATTAGCCATGCTTTTACTACATATGAAACAAGATTCAAATGTGCCGCGTTAGGCCATTCTCAATGGCCATTTCATATTTATGTTTCCAAGGATACACATAAGCAAAAGTTCATTTAATTCATAGTTGAAATAGTCCCCTCTCAATGCAAAGTTTCATTATTTGTTATTTCCAAGACTACATGCAAGACACAGACTCTCTTGGAAATAGTGTACACAGGGTTTCACCACCATGAAACTCAATTCATCTCTCTCTTCATTTATTCTTTGGCACATCATCAAAAAAGCTGACATGGCACTGTATTTAATACTGATGAAACCCTCACTGAGAATGACCTTAGTAAAAAAATTACGCTATGCGATTTGAATTTGATGGTACTTGCATTGCCAGTTGGCAAGAACTTCACGGTCCATATAGGTAGCCCGGTTAGTGCAATGCATGTGTCTATACTTGATTGCCCCGTTAAAAATATCTTGTTCCAAAGCCTTCTCACCTTCTCCCGCTGATCCGTAACCCAATAAATAATGTCTATAGTATTAAATAAAGTGTCATATAGGATAAAATGTTAAGTGGCAAGTGAGTTAATGAAAAAAGAGAGGAAACTAGATCCTACATAAGATATGGTATCTACACAACATCCAAGATAAAATGAGAGGGAAACATAATTTAGTTTAAGCACATAACTAGTGTTTGTTTTAGGAAGATAGTGTTTTGAACTATTTTTTTTACGGATGTGGACACTATGGAAACATATAGTAGTATCTTGGGTTGGGACTGCTATTAGTGATTTTTGTAAATCTTATACTTAGTCTATCAAAAACTCGAAAGGTGTAAGGGAGGACAATTTTTATGCTATAGTATGATTGATGAATTCAAGATAAACAATAGCCATAAATTAGTGGAATATTGTCAATTGAAAAGAATGAAAATGGAAAACATAACGTATAACCAAATAGTAATCATGAAATAGTTAAATGTTGTCAATCAGAAAAAAATTGAAAGAATATGAATGGACTGAACAACAATCTCTAGACTGGTCTTTCGCCTTTGAAAAGCCTCGTCTTCCTTTATTTTAAATTTCCTTTGGCTGATTTGTTTGATGGGTCAGATTTGTAGATGAGGTGAATTTAAGCTTCCTTCAGCTGATTTGTTTGATCGGCCAGATTTGTAGGATAGGGTGGGCCAAAAATGCTGAAAAATTGCTGAGTGCATTTGTCACTTAAGCTTCTGGTCGCTCAGTCGAAATCACAAGCACCCAACTTTCCCTTCATTTCTTCTATCGCAAGAAAGGACATTCCCCACTAACCCCCAAGCTGAAGGGAAGAGGCGGCGGCGATGGGACCACTAACCCCAAGCAGTGGAAGTGAGGAGGCGACGGTGATGGGAGGGAGAAAGGGCATCGTTGGGAGGCCAACGCGAGTGGCGGTGGTGGCGCCCGTTGCTGCGGACCCCTTGGTGTTGTGGGGGTGCACCGTGCAAGATCAAGGAGGACTACTACCTTCTAAGCTACACCCTCGAGCACAAGGACCAAGATATGCGCCGAGAGGCGGCGGCGCAGGCACAGCGAGACCTTGAAGCCCAGGAGTGCCAACGGGCCGAGGTAGACGCGGGCCAAGCGGAAGCTCAGAAGATGAAGTGTTGGTCCAACAAAAGGCGTTGAGGGCACGGCAACAAACCAAACCCCATCAGGTGCTATGTTTTTCTATCAGGTTCTCCGATTTTCTGTGATCTACTAGATATTGATCTGCATGGGATTGTTGGTTTAGCTGTTGCTATTAAATGTAACATAGACGGATGATTGGAAAAACATTGCCTCTGGTTGTCCAGATTGATCGCCTCCACTTATGCAGGCTCAGTTGATGCAATGCAATTGTTTCGGACCCACTTATCAATCCTATATATAGGTTTGTATCCGCTCATACAACCAACCACACGGCTTTGTGAGGATCACTGCATCCGCTCATGCAATCAACCAAACAATCTTTTTTCTTAGTTTCTCCGCTCATGCAATCAACCAAACAACCTTCTTTTACGAGTTTCTGCATCCACTTAGCCTTGTTACTTTGATCTCTACACACGAGATGTTGTTGCTTAGATCATCTATGTGTTAGTACCATGCTTGCAACTCTGGTGCCTAACGAGAATAGAAATCGAAGGTTGGCATCGATTTTAGTTTGAAGGAGGATTGGTTCTTGCTAGACGAGGCGATTTTTTGAAGAAAGGAACAATATTAGATCCTCAGGGCAGTCTGTACGTATGTTTAAAAACGAACAATAATATATTGAATTTTAAAACCACAAAGCAGACTTTCGAGTTAGTAAAATTATGACATTCTCCAACCGTTTCAATAAAGATCAAGCATGTCATCTTTTTTAAAAAAACAGAACAATTATTTATCCACAACAGTACATGCTAAATCTCCATCTATTCTGATGAAGAACAAGCACACCATCTTTCGAAAAAAAATAGAACCAAGCATGTCCATAGCAGTACATGCTAAACCAACTCAGATGCGAAAACTTAACACCATCTGATTGCTATAAGATAATTTTATCTGCGAAAATGCAATCTACATGGCCTATATTGGTGTATGCTAAACCATCAACTTTGGCGGAAAAATCCATGTCATCCAGCCAAACTGTTTTCTCTGCCATGGCATTATAAATGGGATAGGGGTCAATAATGTAGTATCAAATATCTCATTCGTATCATCAGCATATATAAACCCGCTTCGATGTCTCCAAACATAATAGAAGACTTGCAAAAGGCATGGCTAAGAAAAAGAGCCTCGTTTTGGGCGAGCCCATCGTGGAAAACAGGAATCCACTTGCCTGCGTTTACATCCACCTTGAAAATCTCAATGTTGCGAGTATAAGATCTGGTGAATGGAGGTTCTTGCACTTGTCGCCTCACCAAAAGTAGCTTCCCACTTTGCGACTTCACTAATTTTCGGGTGGTACAAATATAGCCTTCATAGGGTGGTTCGGTGTTGTACACTGCCAAGTTATCGTCTGGAATCATTCCGTCTCCATTAAATTTGTTCTCCACTTCTTGGATTGGCGCCTCACCATTATTATCGTCATCACCACCATCAACGTTATCTTCATCACCACCATCGTTATCATTACCGTTATCATCATTACCGTGATTATCATTGACATCCATCCAGCTCCACGGGTCTTTCTCACCATTGGCCAATGGGTGTTTGATGACGCGCCTATAATCGATAAATGTGGGTTTACCATCATCATCTTCGCCAATGTGGAAGGCTAAAAGGTTTTCATCTGGGGTGATACCGTAGAGCCACTCCCCGACGAACGCAATGTCACATATGCGAAAGTAGGTCAGTATATCTACACCCTTTCCAGGGCGACATAAGATGATATTGCAGTTGATGCTATTGGTCGTGATGGCAATGACATCATCAGGAGCTGACGACCGCATTAGCACCTTCTGAATCTTGAACATCTCGGAGACATGGCCGATGACGTCGTCCAGCTCCGGGAGCGGCACGGTGGCGCCGGAGAACGGGTTGTGCAGGAGGTACGAGTGCTTGTGGTTGACATCACGGCTGGGTTTCTTGTACGTGGGCGAGAACAGCGTGTCAACGAACATGGTGCGCCGGTGCGCGTCGTCGGTGCGGTCGAGGACGAGCCAGCCGTCGGTGGAGCCGACGCAGGTGGCGTCGGCGGGCACGCCGGGGATCGTGCCGCGGGGGAAGAAGACCCCGTCGTCGCCGATGGTGCAGAAGGACCCGTCCGGCATGACCAGCCACGGGAGCTGGCGCACGTGCTCCGCGGCGGCGGAGCGCCACCCGCGGCAGACGGCGCGGAGGCGCGCGCGGTCGGCGGGGAACGGGAGCCGCGCGATGACGTGGCCTAGGAGCTCCGGCAGCAGGTCAGACCACGGACGAAACGGCGACTCCGGCGAGGCCGCCATTGTCGATTTGCCCTTGCGGTTGGGAATTGGAGTCTTGGATCGGACGTGCATATACGGGGCCGCGATGGGATCGGGTTCGAGACGATCTCTGACGCCAAGGCGATGAGGGCCTTCTCCGTCCGGGAAAACGGGTGGCTGACAAGCGGGGCCGCCAGGTTGACTGGGCTGATCGTTGGTGTCTCGTCCCGCTGAACCGATTTACCTGCGCTGGCATACCGCATACAGATACTCAGCGTTTCAGACTGACAAAGCGAAAGCAAGGATTTGCCAGAGCATTCTTCAGCGTAAGTAAAGCGCACTAATTCAACACTGGTCAGCTATTACCCTAGTTGGAAAATTGCCATCTGGTTAGAGGCCTGAGATAATCGATTACTCCGTAGGAGTACTTGGCAAATTGCCCTTCTTAGAAGAGGTCACGCTGACTAGCCTATTCACTTTGCAGGATTACTCCGTAAGAGGTAAGTACAGATAAAAAACATGGAAGACTTCCTATCATCATTTTAGTGCGGATCTGCTCAGGAAAAGTGCCGCCGCCCTGTTTAATTCGACGGCTACAAATTCTCGAGTCCTTTAATCCCAAAACGTAGGCAGGGGCCAATTAGCAGTATAAAAGTGCCGCCGCAGAGAAGATGACACATTCATTTACTTAAAGTCTTGGATGGACTAGGCAGGGGCCAATTAGCAGTAGCCGATCAATTCGTTATTGGAGCGAGGACTTGCACAAGGAACAAGCTGAATGGTACCCACGCCCTCGGTGACTTCTGACTACTGTTTCACTTGTACTTCACAGTTCACACCCCCACGTGCGCTCGGTTGACTGAAATCTAAATCATCCGAGTCGAGAACCCTGACGACAGAGCAATTAGCAGCGCGATTACTCTGCACTGTTATCCGTGTGCCTTACAGATTAAAGCAACCAACCCGTCAGAGATTCAGAGAGCAGAATGCACACTGCAGAAGCAGCTTGTGCGCGAGAGCTGAGTGAGACTCGAGAGAGAGAACAGCAGCACACACGCAAAGCAACGGGCGCAGCCAGCCGTCGCGTGAACCGACACCGGCCGGCACCAACCAACCGGGCCGGGCCCAGCCCACAAACCCACGGCACGTAACGTGGAACACGAACCTCTTGTTCTCTTTTTTTTTTCTTTTTTTTTCTTCTCTCCACGGCGTCAATTGCTTCCGCCTCCCGGCGTCGTTCGTCTACCAGAATCCCCAAACCCGAGCGCGCGATTCCCTCCCGCCTCCCCAGATCTCCCAGATTGGCGCCAACCCGGCCGGGCTCGCGCAATCCGACAGGCGCCTAGGGTTTGGGTTGGGGTGGGTTGGATTGGTTGATGCCTCCCCGCCTCGCGTGACCGCTGCCCCGGGGCTGGAGATCTCCGCATGGATCACAGGGGCGGCCGCGGCGGCGGAGGCAGAGGCGGAGGCAGAGGGGGAGGAGGTGGAGGAGGCGGCGGCGGCAACAGTAGCCGCACCGATCTCCTCGCCGCCGGGCGGAAGAAGGTACCCCGAGTCCCCGCGAATTTCTTCTCCCCATTTTTGCTGTGGGTTTTTTTTTGATCGAGTGTTGCGTTTTCGCTTGCGTGTCGTGTAGCTGCAACAGTTCCGGAAGAAGAAGGGGAAGCGGGAGCCCGGTAAGAAGGCGGAAGCCGACGCGGAGGCCGAGGCCGAGGAAGGGGCGGCCAAGGCGGAGGAGTTCGTGCCCGAGCCGAAATCGCCTGTCGGGTTGAAGTTCCTCGCCGGGGAGGGTGGCAGCAGCGGCAGCACTCCGTTTGAGGTGAGGCTCGTGTTCTCCACTCTGGGGGGTTTTGAGTGGGCTGCTGCTGCTGCTGCTGCTGTCTGTGTGTGTACATTGTAATGCTCGTCTGTCAATGCAGGAAGCAGAGAGGTCGCAGGCAGAGCAATGCAATGGTGAGGGGCCTGGCACCGTGGAGTCCAGCTCTGTGGAGAATGCTGATGCAGTACGAGAACCGGAGGCGAGGGCTGCCGACTCTGATGCGCGTGATGTCAGTACTAGTGAGCAGGGCATTCCGGAGCAGCATGAAAGCCGGACAGCTGATGGTGAGGATCTACCAATCCAGGCTACCAGTGTCGACGACAGTGGTGATCTTGTGGAAGGGGCTCAGCTGGGTGAGGTGCATGTTGACGAGAAACTGCCAGATTTGATATCGAAGGATGACATGGAGTTGAATACTTCTTCTCAGCATAGTGGAGCCGACGATGATAGCAATCAACTAGGGGAACACCAGCAGGTGGAAATGGATCCTGTTGACAGGCCAACAAGCTCTGTTTTTGAAGAAGTCTCTGAGGTGCCGATTCCTTCTCAAGGCACCGGAGTTGATAATAACAATGACGAAGCAGCTCAAGAAACGGTGATGGATGTTTCTGAGAGGCTGTTAGATGGAGATATACAACATGGTGTCGAGCCCACAGTTTCTGCTGAAATAGTTACTGAGACTGCACCTGAAGAAGAGTTGACTGTTTCAGCTTCAGACGAGATTCCGGAGAGTACCATTAGAAGAGGCTCTGAGGAGGAAACTGATGGAGTAGACAAGGAAGCTGTCCAAGAAAATCCAAATACAACACATGTAACTGATGAAGCTGTCACTACAAATGATTTGAGTTTACAGGCCAGGTCACCAGGGGCAATGGATACGCCACTTTGTGAGCAGAAGGGTGATCTGGCTTTATTTAGAAGTGCAACATTGGAAGGCATTGTGCTGGATCATTTTGAGGATATACAGAGGCATATGTACTCCGTTACTCTGTCTAGGGATTTTCTCCAGTTGCAGCTAGATGAGGCTGCTGGCCTTTATTCAGATGTTACACAGCGGTCTTGTGATGAAACCACCAAGCTCCAGTTGCAACTAAAAGAAACTGAAGAAAGCAAACTAGCAGTTAGCGAAGAGCTTCATCAATGTAGACATGAGCTCTCTGAGGTAAACACAGCAAAGGGAGAACTTGAACTACTCACAGCTTCCTTGAAAGAAGAAATCAACACTAGCAACTTAAGGTGCGCACATTTGGAGAGTGAGCTACATTCCTCCAAGGAGAACACACAACAAATCCAGAGTGAATTAGCTGACAACAGATTGTTGCTGGAAGCCCTTCAAAAGGAGATCCTGGAGCTTACTGCAAGCCTTGCTTTTGAGAAAGAAGCCCAAAAAGCAGTTGAGGAGCAGCGGGACCATCTGTCTTCTGATAACAGGAAGCTTTTATCGGAGTTGTCAGGTCTTGAGCTTAGCTTAGCTTCTATGAAAGAGGAAATGAATGCTGGCAGTAGCAGATGTGAAGCTTTGGAGTGTGAGCTGCGTTCCTCCAATGAGAATTTGGAACATACTTTGACAGAATTGGCAAATTGTAGGGCTTTATTGGAATCATTGCATAAAGATAATTTGGAGTTATCTGCGAATTTTGCCTCTGAAAAAGAAGCAAAAAAGAAACTTGAAGAAGACAATTTGGATCTATGTGATGAAAAGGGTAG
Source organism: Echinochloa crus-galli (assembly GCA_900205405.1). Classification (NCBI taxonomy): domain Eukaryota; kingdom Viridiplantae; phylum Streptophyta; class Magnoliopsida; order Poales; family Poaceae; genus Echinochloa; species Echinochloa crus-galli. The sequence continues at coordinate 1,486,883 of OAMR01000259.1, read as the reverse complement.
GCTTTCTTCAGATTTATCTGAGCTAAATGACAAGTTGCAAATAGCAAATGCCAAGCATAAGCAGCTTGAGTCACATGTCAAAGATACGGAAACATACTTTGGACAGCTTACTGAGCAGCTAATTGAGGAAAATCTGTACATGAGTAGCAGCGCTGATATTTACCAATCTGTAATCAAAGACTTGCACACTAATTATAATGTTGTGCTGGGCAAATTCCAGAATGCTGTGCACCAAGAAAGTGAACTTCATTTGGACTCACCTAAAATCGCTACTGAAAATGCTGAAAGAGCTATTGTGAGCCCTGCAATTGTTAGCCATGGTAATAGTCAGCGTACGCTTAATCTGTCCACTATGAATGACTCATGTAACACTAATGCTTTGCAGTCACTGAAGGGCCATCTAGAGGTGGCAAAAAGCGATTTGCATGACCTTGAAAAGTTGCTGGAGAGGATTTCCTCTAGGTCAGATGGGCGTGTTCTGGTATCAAAGCTCATAAAATCCTTCGAGCCAAAAGGAAATGAGAATGATACTGGACCCTCTGAGGGGGAGCATGATGATTTACGAAAGTCAACTCGGGAGATGGTATGTCGCCTTGGGGAAAAGTTTATGGCAATGAGCTCAGATATTACAAAGACTGAAGAATATGTGACCGAACTTTGTAACAAAATTGAACTTTCCATCAAGTCTACTGAGCAGCATGACATAGATAGACAACAGACTGTTATTCTTGTGGCCAAAATGAATGAACTTGCTGGGAAGCTGAGCAACTACAAGGATGCAGTGGATAATTTGCAAAATCAGGTCACTATTGTTCAACAGGACGCAAACAGTAATTCTGAAAGGCTCACTGATCAAGTAGAACTTTTGCAGAAGGATGCGTCAGAAAGGATTTCCATTCTTGAGAAGGAGATGACATCTTTATCAGATCTGCTCAGTGAAGTAACAAGCAAGCTCACCTCTCTGGGACATGCTGTGTTTCCTAATGATTACAGTGAAAGTGACGATCTCAGCTTCCGCGCTTTGAGCTGTGTGGATCTGTGCGCCGCATCATTTCAAAGTCTTCAGGAGAAATTAGAGGCTGCTCAAATTGATAATTCTCAGCTCAATAGTTCTCTGGTAGAGCTCAGGAAAGCAAACTGTGTTGCTCAAGAGAGGAGTGAACACGCATTTGAAATTGTCAAGAAACTATATGATTCCCTGCAGGAATTTCTACACGATTCACTTAAAAGTTCAGACGATTTTGGTACAGGATATAATGCCGAAGAACCAATTGAAAGTCAATATGGAAGGCTCATGGAACATTTAAAGAATCTGTTGCATGACCACCATTCTATGCTGTCAACCAATGCTGACCTTGAGTCAAGACTGTTGAGTAAATGTGAAGAAGTTGAGGAGCTCAACATGAGATGCAGTTCTCTTACAAAAACTTTGAATGATGTTTGCATTCTGAATGAGGAGCTTAAGTCAGCTTCTTTAAGTAAAAATGCCACACAAGATGAACTTCACAGTAGATGCCTTGCTGTAGCAGAAAAGGTGGCTTCCCACTCAGCAAATCATTCCTCAGCAGTTGTTCAATTGCTATCTGATAGAGATGAAGGGTTTAGCAAGGAAGAAGATTATATCCTTACCACCCTTCTCCCATGCATTGAGGAGGGTGTGGCTTCATGCATCGAGAAATATGAAAATGCAGCTGAAGAAATCCACTTGTCAAAGATATGCTTGCAAGAGATCGGTATTTTTGACCAGATTCCACTTGATAAGTGGTCTTACCCCTTGCCTACATTGATCAGAGAGGAAATTTTACCAAAGCTGTGTGAGTTGCAAGACAGAATCGATCAGCTCGATGCACAAAACATCCAACTGGAAACTGAACTTCCAGTCTTCAGGGATGGCATGAAAAAGCTGGATGAAGCTCTTGGAACTTCACGTGATGAGCTTCAGAAAAAGGTTTCCAAACTCGAACAGTTAGATCAGAAACTTACATCTGTCAAGGAAAAACTTAGTATTGCTGTTGCAAAAGGTAAAGGTTTGATAGTGCAGCGTGACAGCCTTAAGCAGTCTCTGTTGGAAAAGTCTGGTGAGGTCGAGAAGCTCACACAAGAACTGCAGTTAAAGGAAACAATGCTGAAAGAGTTGGAAGCCAAGCTCAAATCCTATACAGAAGCAGATCGAATTGAAGCTTTGGAATCGGAGCTCTCATACATAAGGAATTCAGCTACAGCTCTAAGGGACTCATTTCTTCTAAAAGACTCTGTTCTTCAGAGAATTGAAGAAGTCTTAGAAGACCTAGATTTGCCAGAGCAATTTCATTCTCGAGATATTGTTGAAAAGATAGAGCTGCTGTCAAAGATGGCCATTGGTAATTCTTTTACTCTACCTGATGGTGACAAGAGATCCTCCATTGATGGGCATTCTGAGTCTGGTGTGGCCATGGATGTCATAAGCGACGAGCAGAACTCTAATTCAAATCCAGTATCAGATGAACTGAAGAGAAAATATGAGGAGTTGCATAGGAGATTTTACGAGCTGGCTGAACATAACAACATGTTGGAACAATCTCTAGTTGAGAGGAACAGTCTTATACAGAAATGGGAAGAAGTCCTAGGTCAGATTGGCATTCCCCCGCAGTACAGGACGTTGGAAGCTGAGGATAAGATAGCATGGTTAGGAAACAGACTCTTGGAAGTGGAACAGGAAAGAGATTCATTACAGTTGAAGATTGAACACCTTGAGGATTCCTCTGAAATGCTTATTGCTGATCTAGAAGAGTCCCATAAAAGGATATCAGAACTCAGCGCAGAGGTTGTTGCTATAAAGGCTGAGAAGGATTTTTTCTCACAAAGCCTAGAGAAACTGAGATTTGAGTTCCTTGGACTCTCTGAGAAAGCAGTTCAAGATGAGTTTGTCAGAGATAATTTGCGAAAAGATCTATCTGAATTGCAGGAGAAGTTAGCTGAGAAAACTGAGGAGAGCAGACACTTTCATGAAATGGACATAGAGATCCACAAGCTACTAAGTTTGGTGCAAAACACGTTGCAGGATGACAGTAATTCTGAAATTTCTTCGGGTGACACTTCTGCTATTTCGTGCTTGGGTAAATTGTTGAGGAAACTTTTAGATGACTATGATACCCTTTTATCCAAGTCCACCGAAGGCAATTTTGCTGATAGAGAGATTCAATTAGAGGATATCAAGCCATCTGATGATGCCTCTACATCGGACACTGGTATAAACGACAAAGAGATTGAAGTAAACTCTTTAAATAATGAGTTAGATCATGCTCGCAACAATCTGGCCTTAGTGGAGCAGCAGCGTGATGAAGCTGTGGAGAAGGCGCAATCACTATTGCTGGAAATTGAGACCTTACATGCTCAAATAAACAAATTGCAGGAAAGTGATGCTGAGCAGATGCAAAAGTACCAATCGCTAGTTCTTGAACTAGAATCTATGGGTAAGCAGCGGGACAATCTGCAGGAGCAGTTAAATCGGGAAGAACAAAAGTGTACCTCATTGAGGGAGAAACTAAATGTTGCTGTTAGAAAAGGGAAGGGCCTGGTGCAACACAGAGACAGCTTGAAGCAAACTATGGAAGAGATGAATGCTGTGATAGAGAAACTTAAAGATGAAAGAAAACAGCACATCGAATCACTTGAGACCGAGAAATCATCTTTAATGGATCGATTGGCTGAGAACGAGAAGAGCTTGCATGAAACAAACCAGTACTTGAGTGGACTATTAAATGCTTTAAATAAAGTGGATGTTGCTCGGGAATTTGATGTGGATCCAATCGCCAAGGTTGAGCATATAGCAAAATTTTGCCTCGACCTACAGGCAACAGTGGTTTCATCACAAAATGAAGTGAAGAAATCGAAACGGGCAACAGAGCTGCTTCTGGCTGAGTTAAATGAAGCTCATGAAAGGGCTGACAATCTGCAGGAGGAATTGGTCAAGGCCGAAGCTGCACTTTCTGAATCTACTAAACAGAGGCATGTTTTGTCCAACCGCATAAACAACAAGGTATATTATGCTATAAGTACCCTTCTATGTGTTTTGCTTTATTTCAATACACCCACTGCATCTACTATTGTTTACAAAATTTTATACCATTTTGAAGGTAATACTGATTGCTTAGGTTAATTACTCTCTGTGTTTCATCACATTTATATTCATGACATGTAATACCTGCCCATATCCTGCATTTTCTGCATGGTTAGATAACTCCAACCTATTTTTCTTTAAATGAGAATCATATTGTTAAAAAATAATATTTAAACAGAATATATCCTTATCCATGTTCGTTATACAAGTCATCAATGTTTTCCTCAGAATATGGTATTTCCATCCATAATAAAATGGAAGACCTTGCTTTTCTTCCTTGGGCTGAGCAGTACACAAATGTTGATACTCTACGAAATTATAAGAGTGGTACTTTCGGATTTGTAAGAATTCCTAGCCACTTTCTAATTGGTTTTAAATGCTCTTTACAGAAGGCTCATGTTCCAAATGCTCCTTTGGAAATTAAGATGGATGATACTGATGAAAGGCAGATTTTGCATCATCTTGCTATTGTGTGCCATGCTTTATCTGATTGTGTGAAGGACTGTAATGATCTCAAAAGAAGCATTGATGAGCATGGCTTTTCAGTTGAACAGAAAGCAACCGAGCTATTCGATGTTATGTCCAACTTGCAGAACAGACTCACCTCTCAGCATAATGAGTTGGAATATTTGAGAGCAAAATTTGTTGAACTACAGTCAGAGATGAAAGAAAGAGAAGAGGAGATTGTATCTGCACGCAAGAATATGAGCTTGCTATATGAAGCATGTACCACTTCAGTTGCTGAGATCGAAGGAATGACTAATATATACCCTGTTAATCAGAGCTATGCTGTTGAGCATTCCGCAGACAAATGTATAAAATCAATAGTTGAACAGTTAGTTTTGGCTGTAAAAACTTCTCAGAACAATAACGATGGCAGCACAAAGGAACTGAAGGCTACTGTTCTTGAGTTGCAGCAGGAGCTTCAATCTAAAGATATCCAAATTAGTACAATCAGCTCAGAGCTCTCATATCAGTTAAGGGCGGCTGAATCTTCTGCAAAGCAGCTCTCAGTTGAGCTTGAAGATGCAAGAATGGAGGTCCACAATTTGGCAGAACAAGTTGATGTGTTGCATAATCAGAACAAGGCTTTAGAGACTCAAGTAAATGAACTTAAAAATATGGAGTCAGTGGCAAGTGAGCAGCACGGAAGAATTAAGGAATTGACTGATGAACTAAGCAGAAAAGACCAAGGTGAGCTGTCAGAACATTTTGATTCAGTTCTATTCGATTACTTGTGTTTTGTTCACTGCTATATGTTTTCACATATAACTAAAAAAAGCGAAAACATTTGTTCGTATGGTTGTTTATACATTTTTGGTGAATTCTGCAGAAATTGAAGGTTTGATGCAAGCACTTGATGAAGAAGAAAAAGAACTTGAAGTCATGGAGAACAAAAGCCAGGAGTTGGAGCAAATGCTGCAAGAAAAAGAATTTGCTTTTAAGAGCGCAGAAATTTCTAGGACTAAAGCTCTGGCAAAACTTGCAACAACTGTTGACAAGTTTGATGAGTTGCATAGCTTGTCAGAAAATCTTCTTGCAGAAGTGGAAAACCTTCAGTCACAATTGCAAGAAAGAGATTCAGAGATCTCATTTCTGCGGCAAGAAGTTACAAGGAGTACTAATGAACTGCTAACCACTGAAGAGAGCAACAAAAAGTACTCATCACAGATAAATGATTTCATTAAATGGATGGAAACAGCATTGTTACAATTTGGTGTGCGTTGTGATTATGATAGCACTCAAGTTCCTGTCTATATGGACATGTTGGGCAAAAAGATAGGATCTCTGATAGCTGAATCAGATGGTTTAAGGGCTGCAGTCCAAAGCAAAGATTCGTTACTACAGGTTGAGCGGACCAAAATGGAAGATTTGATGCGTAAATCAGATGCTCAAGAAGCTTCATTGAGCCAAAAGGATTCTCAAATAGGGTTGCTTCGTCGAGATAGGGCATCCAGTCAGCTGAGCAGATCTATAAACCTGCCTGGCACTTCAGAGATTGAGCAAATGGTATGTTATGCCTATTTTGTGAATATAAAAGTGCATGTACATTGTACAAACTGTGTAGAACACATTATTATGTGTTGGATTGTTTATGTATGCTAACTTGCAAATTTCAATTTCTGCGCAGAATGACAAGGCTGCAGTTGTCACTCAGCTTCGAGGTGTGCGGAAGGTCAACAATGACCAAGTTGCTATTGATGTAGAGATGGAGAAGGACAAGCCATTAGACGATGAAGATGATGATAAAGGTAATCATATGTCCTGCATTCTAAATACAGATTCACTTTTAGTTTGTTCTCTGGTTGATTTCACATTTGTTATTGCAGCACATGGTTTCAAGTCATTGACTATGTCACGCTTTGTTCCCAAGTTCACTCGACCGATATCAGACAGAATTGATGGGATGTGGTAACTGCAACTTCACCTGTTACTTATCTGATGCAACTTTTACCTGTTGCTTTACCGATGGATGACGTTTTCACAGGGTCACTAACTTTCCTTTTGTTTTAACAGGGTCTCTGGTGATAGATTGCTCATGAGGCAACCAACATTAAGACTTGGCATCTTGATATATTGGATTGCACTGCATGCATTGCTTGCTAGTTTTATTTGAAATCTATGTGTAGAGGTGAGTGACTGCTGTCTGTGGCAAACTATGTTCTGCACGTTGAAACAGGACACATTCTTGCACTCATGTTTTATCTACAGTTTTTGCATAGCATGTAGCTCCTGACAAATTTGTGTGAGCACCGACTTGCTGAACGTGCATCGGTGTAGGGTTTTATTCAAGTAAATGGTTTAGGAAATAAAAAGTGCATGAAACGAGTGGAACCAATAATTCTCTTAAAACATGTGTCAATAAAATAATTATGGAACCATCCTGATAAAAGTGCACTGCTTTATCATGTTTTACCCACATGGAATTGTGCTTTTTTTTTCCAGGCAAGTTAACAAACTTCTCTTGATGTTATTGTGCAGCTGTAGTGATGTCGTACAGTACTATGTGTCTATGTTCATAGCAAACTATGCTAAGCAGGCAGTCAGCACTAATACCGTGATTTCTTTTGAAAATGTTACCCAAATACTTGAGCAGTATTGGCAGCTGCAAACTATCTTCAGGATGCATTTTCACCCGTCTTCTGCATGCTTTGATCCCGTCTAGCCTATTTTGGGTTCCAACAGTGCCTGCAATGGCCAGACAATGGAGCAGATAGATGGAAGAGAACTGAAGAAACAGCAGCAGCGATCCCCTGTACATACATTTTTGTTTGCTCTATTCTTTGCTTTTAGAAAGATGGAGGGCATTTTACGTGCTAGCATCTACTACACTATATGATACAGGATTACAGGAAAGTGACATGGTAGTTTCGGAAGTTAGGGTTTTGGGATGGTTAACAGGTTATCCCCCTCCCTTAGAGGTGCCCCCATATATTTTCTCAAGCCTTTTCGTTTACATGTACAACACAGTGATTATTTCATTTATTATTATCCATACTGTGCAATGGGGTGCTTGCACATTTTGTTGTCCTCGATTGAAGCTGTGAAATGTAATTGTATGGACACACAGGAGGGCTGAAAGCTCGTGACCGAGTTGGGAGTGCGCTGGAAGTGATGCTTGAACGGTTATTTTTGCCACTGAATAATGCATTAATCCATAGTTTATAAGGGCAATTATAAGTACTGATTTAATTTGTACTTCTGAAAGATTTTTTTTCGAGAACGTCACTTCTGAAATGCGAACTGAAACTTTATCCCACCGAACCAGCGATCCTATCCATTGTCCATGTGAATTTTTCAGAAAAAAAATATCCATTGCCCATAAGGGATACGAGTAGTGGGAAGAAGAGGAGATGCAGGCGGGGGCCACAAGCCACTGTATCGCAAAAGCCGTTGGATCCGCATCACACGGTGAAGGATGGCCTAGTGGATCCCATCCAACCCCTCGTGCTCTCTCAAGAGTCTCAGGCCTTGTTTAGATGAAAAAAAATTTCCCAAATTCACTATGCAAAAAGGAGATTCTCCGTCACATCAAAATATCATAACATGCATGGAGTACTAAATGTAGATGAAATCAAAAACTAATTGCATAGTTTTGTTGTACTCTGCGAGACGAACATTTTGAGCCTAATTAATCAATTTTTGGACAATTTTTCGCACATACAAACGAAATGCTACAGTAACGCAATGATTACGAAATGACATCGTACTCCCAAGTTTACAACATCTAAACAAGGCCTCAATTCACTGAACCCTTTTTTCGCCTTTTCCAATCCAACCAATGGAAGCTCTCGCCGCGCGCTCCGCCGTGCTCTCGCCGCCGGCGGCCGCCGGAGACGCGTCCCCCTCCCCATCGCGTGTCCGTGTGTCCGCGGCATCTCCCAGGCCCCGCAGGAGCCCTTCCGCCCTCGCCATCTCCACGCGCTGGCCGCGTGCTTCTCCCCGTATCGGCGGCCGTCTGCTCGCTGGGTCAGGGGAAGGCGGGTCCCCGGACCCCACCGGTGATGCCGGTGGCAAGGCGGAAGACTTCCTCTTACTCGAGGTACTCGCTGATGTGCTGTTAGGAAACTAACCTGTGCGATATTTGTACGTGAGAGATCGTACTTCAGTTGTTTGGATCGCTGCTCAAAACTCGCTGGTGTTTGTGACAGTTTAGTTGCTTTAACATTCCATTAAGTGAAAGAGTCGACACTGTTTTTTTATAAACAAACTATATATTGGCACTTGAAGGATCAAAATAGTTGTCGAGTTTAATCATTTGGATTCCTTAGAAAAAATTTAATCAATTGGATGACTAATAGTATGGGATTTGCTCTTTGAGCAATACTAGTTGATGATACATAACTAATTTTTGCAAAAGAATCTTCCTAATAATGAAATTAGGTGCATTTTGGGGTAATATTATTTAATCACGTATTCATGTTCTGTACTTTGGTAGCTTTCGCCAAATACAGTAGATTATTTGTAATTATATTTTTAAAGCAAATTTGACCCTACATAATATTGGATGGCATTCATTTAGATTATGTGGAAATATAAGCTATTTCATGAACGATGCCATGGGCTTGCATAAGCTAATGTTGGAATGTGAATTTCGTGCTGCATTTTTAACAGGCTTGTGCCACTTTATTTGTGCATATTTTTCTTTTATATTTATAAAAAAGAAGAGGTCCTGGTGGGTTGATCCTGGATGGTAGATTGATCTCTCTTTAGATGTCTTTGTAAATGTTGAAAGTGATAGCCGATAGAACATTTTGCTACCTTTGTAAGTTCTTTTCTTACCTTTCATAATGTTTACTTTTCCTTGAACCTTCTTTCCTAAACCTGCTTGTGTTTTTTTCCCTTCTCCATGTTGAAGTGCTCTAGATTTCTGGGGAAAACTCACTGCTAAATCAAACTAATACAACACATGTTATTTTTCTTTTTTATGCCTAAACAGTATATGCATATAAGAGACACAGTAATTACAAGCGACTACAATGAAGTGTATACTAGGACAATGAATTATCGCAATACTCAACCACTCACCAATAATCTCCATCCTTCTCATCTTTTTTTGGGGAAATGTTTCTTTCATAGGCTCGTACTCTTTGGGTACCAGTGACACATATGGTTAATTGCTATTTCATTGTATCATTTTGAAAGTTTTATGAGCTTGATGATTGTTCTCTTTCTCTATGTAATATTGAAAGAACAATGTAACTCTACGTGAAAGCCATGATATGGATACCACTAAACATGATGAGATTAACATTTCTGGAAGTGGTGGGAGTAATACTGGTACCTCAAGGGCCGGCCTATTCAGAACACCTATTTCAGGTGGTGTGCACAGTGCAACTGCTGTTCATGATTTACCACCACCAGCTTTGGCTGTTCGTAATCTGATGGAACAGGTATGCATACTCCTTCCTTTCTATAAAAGAAGCCATCTATCAGTAGCTAGCAGTAACTAGAACTATAGATTTGTTCAATCTGGTTGTATCTGAGATAGAAAGAGGTAAAACATAGACATGGTCACATGGATTTGGAAAGGAACTTTAAATGTTCATGTTTCTTTTCCAAAAACCAGGCAAGGTTTGCTCAGCTGTGCACTGTCATGTCTCGGATGCACCATCGTCGTGCAGGATACCCATTTGGTTCTCTAGTAGATTTTGCACCTGACCCGTTAGGCCGTAAGTAATTTCAATACCTCGTAACTACTAAGTTTCAGATTGGTTTTACTTATTTAAATGATTTGCAATTTTGTTGCAGACCCAATCTTCTCATTATCCCCGCTAGCCATCCACACAAGAAATTTGTTGGCAGACCCAAGATGCAGCCTTGTTGTACAGGTAAATTTGACAATCGACCATACTATATAATCAGCTCTCAAAATGTATTTGTTGGTTTTGTGCTAAAATCTTCGAACCTTCCTTAGATAACTGGATCGAGTGGTTGATTTTGTGCTAAATTCTTCTAAACCTTCCTTAGATAACTGGATCGAGTGGACTATCAAATACACGAGTAACTATCTTTGGTGATGTCACTCCGTTGCCTGCTGAACATCAGGTTTTTACTAAAATTGCTACTGATTCTATCTATTTTCAAATGCCGCATTATGCGAGTCACCCAACTCAGTATTTTTTGTGTTTGATATTTACACTTACAAAGCTATTTCTGGAGATGTGTGCTATTATTGCTATTCTTTGTTTGTATGTGAACTATGTACCACAGAAATTTAACCCCAGCTGGCTTCAGCGGGTTAATAAAATGCTTATACATGGGGATTGAATAAAATAAACTTGAGGTAGGTTATATGATGTAATAACTTGGCCAGCTCTATAATGGATAATGAAGTGGAAACTCTTTTCATATGCTTCTTCCTTTGATATTTTTCTCTTCAAATTTTAGGCAAATTATTGAATAGAAATGATAAATCTGTATCAGGAATGGGCTCATCAGCAGTATGTTTCAAAGCACCAGCAGTGGGCATCCCAACAGTGGGGTAACTTTTACTACTACAGAATGAGCACGATAAGGTAGTTCCTGAACTTGAGTTAATGAGAACTGTTTCTGCAACATTCCTTAGTGTTCTTTGAGATTTCACGGGCATTGCTGTTTCTATGTAAGATGCATTTTCTTCTTGATTGTCTAGTAATGATAATGCATTTATTCTCTTGAACAAAATACAAAAGATTTGGAGCTAATTACTTTATTGTTTGAGTTCACTTACAAGGCAAAGCAGCTATAGTTGATCACTCCACATGGTCAATATATATTTTTTTCCTCATCAAATTTAATATTACTCTTGCAACAGTCAAGGCAAACTGGTCCTGTCTAGCACTACAATCGTGGCTCAGTTCTGTTAGTCCAGATAATCTTTTAGATCTATTTCTCTAGCCCTTTTCTATTGAAATGGAGTTGCAATAGATTTTGTGAGATTGTACAAGTTTAACTTATTCAGTTTGGTATTACATTGATTTGCAGTATTAGTAGTACACGCTCTCATAATTTATTTGTTTCTGTGCTGCCCCCCATTTTTTTAGATTCACTGATAACTCTGGTAATTACACGTGAACTTTGTTCCAGCGACATATATTTCATTGGAGGTTTTGGTACTGTTGCTTGGATAGATGTGAAGGAATACGAGGCTCTGCAACCTGATCAGATTTCAATTGATGGAGGGGAGCAAAAATTGAAGGTGAGTCAATGAGTACACAGAGTTAAGGATCAAAGGGAATTATTTTCTCTGATGTTTTCATCATTTGACCAAAGGCACTATAGTTGAAAGTGACTTCGCTGCTCCATCTGACCATCTTTTGCTCTTTGAATAGGAACTAAACTCAATGTTTTCAAGGCCTCTGAAAGAACTCTTATCAACTGAAGGAGAGGTAGATGATGTAGCTGTTATATCAATGGATAGCAAAGGTATTGATATCCGTGTCCGACAAGGTGCACAGGTACAACATTCTACACCTTATCTTTACATTACAGATGCAGTGGTTCATGCTATGCAATATGCCAATAATGAGCAGAAAACTCCATTCTTGTATTCAGATGCACTTGGTTTGTATCTAACTAATTATTTTTTTTGTTATGGTACTTGGCGTTGAGGTAGTTATGAAGACTGCAGTAGAGCCAGATATAATGTTAATATTGAACTTGCATACAATTTGTATCTGTGTATCTTTTTCCATATTTATCTGTCTCCTGAGTAGATAAAGCCGAGGTAGAATTTGTTGTTAAACAAGAAAAGATTTTCTATAAACCTCATCAATGTTAGTTCATCACATTATTCAAATAAGAACTATGGCATGTCGAATGTCAGACGTGAGCCCTCGCTCAACACCTATTATGTTCTTTCTCGTACTCATACATCGACATCATGTAGTTTTGCCTTGATATACTGCGGTGACCATGGTTTCTGTTGTTTCTTGGTGGTTCAACACAAAAAAGTCCTGAACCTTATTTGCACGGGTTTTGCAGTTCAACATCCAGAGGATAGCATTTGAGGTGGATCGCAGAGTAGAAACACTGGATGAAGCCAAGGAAGCGCTTAGGAGGATAATCAGCAAGTCTAGGTGGCACGCAAAGAGCTCCGTCTTGAGACTGTGAAGCTGAAGCTGGAAGTTCTGTAAAAAAAAAAAAAAGCCTTGTACAGCGCGGTTGTTTTAGTCTTTATATGCCCGAAGAATTGTAATAAAGAAACGTCATTTCAGTGTTTTGCTAAGCACTCAACTGTCGTATGTCATAAGCGGAAGATTCGAAATATGTTTTTGACAGTAAATTTGGAAACATTTTACTGCGAGTGTTACCCGGCCCTTAAGTTTATGAGAAAAGGTGAAAAGGAAAGTGAAAAAGTCACATCGAACACTGTAGCATTTTTTTTTGTTTGTTTGTGATAAACATTGTCCTACCATGATCTCTTTGATGAGTGGTGATATTTCACCTCTCGAAGTAACTTCACCCTAATTTTACGTAGGCCTTGTTTAGATGTAAAAAGCAACTCTCAAATTTAGATTCCCCATCACATCAAAATGTCATAACATCTATGAAGTACTAAATGTAGATGAAATTAAAAACTAATTACACAGTTTTGTTGTGCTCTGCGAGACGAACATTTTGAGCCGAATTAATCAATTTTTGGACAATTCTTCACAAATACAAACGAAATGCTACAGTGACGCAATGATTATAAAGTGACGTCGTACTTCCAAATTCACCAACCCAATTTCAACATCTAAACAAGGCCCTAGCTGATGATGATGCCAGTTGCCAATGCAACTCGGGAAGCTCTCTGTCACGCGACACGTGCCACTGCTGATCTCTTTTGCAGAAGAGACCCCCACGTTTCCTTTCTATCGCGTTCCGCCCCCACCTTCTCTTTTCCTTCGTCCCCACCACGCTGCGCGCGCCGCCGCCGCGTCACGGCCGGCACGGCACCACCGTCCACCGGAGCGGCGGTGACGAGAACCACGAGGCGGCGGGCCCATGGCGGCGGCGGAGGGGGACGAGGAGCTAGAATCGCTGCTCCGGAACTTCCACCGCGTCTCCCAGGTACTAACACAGCAGCCGCGCGCGCCACCACCCCTACTGCCCAGCTCGTCGCCCGGCAGCGAATCGTGCTCGCGTGGGATAGGTCTGAATTGTGCTCTGGGCTCAGATGGTTAGTGTCTCGTTGGCGTTTGTGTTGCTCCAGTGACCTGTTTGAAGCTTTGGAGTTGTAACGATCGTTCGTTGAACATTACAGCCTATAGTGAGGTAGTCGGCGCGTGCTCAACTGGTGTTTGATGAAATTCCCAAGTGGTTGCAACTGTGTAGCTGGCGTATCCACTTACATTGGCAATTTTGACAGGATTTCTTTTTTTTTTGAGGGAATTGACAGGATTTCTTGTCCAGAAAGTGGCGTGGTGTTGGTAGCAGCCTACTAGGCTAGTAGCTGCCTGTTGGTTCTTGGTTGGATATCGTTTTGGGACAATGCTGTGTGGCTTCCATACATGCAGAAGAATTGTTTATTTCTTTATAAATGTATACATGTACGAGATTACATTAGCTAAGGAGGATTACCTATATCGTAGCATTTTCGGCCCTCAATTCTTATTGTGTTGTCCTTGGTTCTTTTTTTTTGTCTGAACAGGGGTACAAAGATGCACTTATGGAGGTCCAGGCTTTAAGAGTAAACTACAGTGCTGAGTCCAAGAAGTGTGAAGCCCTTGAATTGCACATCACAGATCTTAAGAGAGGTTAACTGAAACTTCAACTGTCTCTACAAGTTTATAAGCTTACTTTCCTTCCTGCATCCTGAAGTTGAAAGAAATGACTAGTTGTTCATGCTGGGCAGATAATGAGCGATTAAGAAGACTGTACACAGAAACTCTGTTCAAGTTCACCAATCAGGTAGGTTGCTAGTAGGTGGTCAACATGTAGTACTTAGATGATGTCATAACTAAATTAATTGGCATATTCAATCCTTACTTCTCATAGATTGGATCAAGTGACAGTTTCACCTTTAAGTTAACTGAGAACAGGGGTCTTAATTCCATGGGAACAGTTTTAATAGGTGCTTATGACTTGTTGATTGCCTAATGCGCCTGCAGCTTGGTCTTGATTTTGCTTTTTTCTATTTGCTGAAATGTGAAATCAGTTCAAGGACATGTACTACGTTTGCACTTAAGTGTTATTATGTATTATCATATGATATGTGCTTTGGTTAGTATGCAGAGTGTATCATTGTTAATCAAACTTTTGTTTATTTCTGGTATGCTTGCTGTTATTTAGGTGAAATTTCATGCAGAAGCTCAGAGCCTGAAGGAAGAACTGGAAAAGGCAAATAGTAGATTGCTATCCATGGAAGAGGTAACCAACCTCTGCCTCCAAAAACAATAACTAAGCTTGCAGGTAGTCCGTAATATTAATCTAACAGGTGCCAATTCAATGTAGGAGCATAAGAGGGAAGTTGAGCAACTTAAGCACAGCAGTGAAATGAACAGCAATGCCCTGGAGAACGAGCTCAGGTTAGAAGCTATCTTTTGAGGGAGGCCGCATATGACTGCTGTGGGAGTCATGATATTCAGATGATCTTTTTCCTGCTGATTGCCTTGTGAAAACTGAACGAATTACTGAGTACTTATTGTTACTACAATCAGCCATGCCCTTGTTCAGCAAGCAACAGATGAAGCTGCGGCGAAGCAACTAAAGTTGGAGCTGAGTGCTCATAAAGCTCACATTGACATGCTGAGTAGCAGGTTGGAACAGGTTACTGGCGATGTGCATTCGCAGTGTAATGTTCTAATTTCTAAACTTCCTACACATGTTGAAGAGTTGCTCTTCTGCTGGAACAATCTCTATCTCTGCTGATGGAAGTTCTTCGTGGTTCCTTCTACAGATAAAAATGAGATCCGGGATTTGAGGGATGTGATTGCTGTTGAGCAGGAGGAGAAGAAGGACATGCACAGGAAGCTTCAGAATGCGGAAAAGGAGTGTAAGTTCAAGCTGAACTGGCCAATTGAGAAAAAAAGGGAGAAAAACTTCTGCAAACTGTACAGACATCATGAACCGATTCAAACAGGAAAACATGATTGTATCGCCAGCATGATTATCGCCTTTCAGTTCAAGAGGGAAACATGAATTTCGAACCCTTGTGCTTTATCCCATCAGTTGTCGATTGCTTCTTGACGGCTTTGTCCTCTTGTTGGCGCAGTGAGGATCACGAGGATGAAGCAGGCGGAGCAGCAACGGGACTCCATCTCGGTCCAGCACGTGGAGACGCTGAAGCAGAAGGTGATGAAGCTCCGGAAGGAGAACGAGTCCCTGAAGAGGAGGCTGGCGAGCTCTGAAGCCTGAACTGCTGCTCGTTCCCCCACGTACATATCTCGTTTTCTCATACTGCGAATACTAGGCGATCAGACTCTGAGATGCATGGACAGGACACAAACACGAGCGCCGTGCAGTTGTTCCTCGTCGTCTTCTTCTTCCATTTCCTTCCGCATCGTGTGGATGTCTAAGCGCTGTGTCGACGGTTCATGAACCTTGTCGCAATGCTCACTAGATTCACTGATAAATGTTTTGCTCGTGTT
This sequence comes from Echinochloa crus-galli, assembly GCA_900205405.1. Lineage (NCBI taxonomy): Eukaryota > Viridiplantae > Streptophyta > Magnoliopsida > Poales > Poaceae > Echinochloa > Echinochloa crus-galli. The sequence continues at coordinate 1,470,728 of OAMR01000259.1, read as the reverse complement.
TGCTTTTCAAGAGCTGAACTGGCAGTGCGTTCTTTTCTTCAGAAGCTCAGCTCACATAAAACTGCATTTGCCACGGTTGCATGCAATAATTCTCTGGCTGCAATCCCTTGTCCTCGCAGCAACAGAGATAGCCGGTACCAACCATCTGACGTTGCAAATCCTTTTTTCTTGGCTGTTTGCCTAGTTATTACTCAATGCACTTGCCACCTCCTATCGGGCTTCAGGCCCGTTAAGATTTTGGTCCCGTATGTCTTCCGGCCCGGCCCAAGCTCCGTTACCCCCACGTCCTTCCTCGCCAGCTGGCTGCCACCGCCTTCGCGGCGTGCGTGCTCGCCTGCTGCCTGCCTGGTGAACGTGATCATCGCTGCGCTCTTCTCTCCCGCTTCCACTCCTTGTCGTCTTGCTCCCTCCCTCCCTCCTCCGCCTCAACCAACCGCCAAAACCCTAAACCCCGCCCCGCCCTCCCGTCGCCTCGACGCCTCTCCAGTCTCCACCCCAATGGAGTACGTGCTCTGCTCCCCCGCCGGCTCGCCACCTCCGTCCGCCGCCGCCGACGGGTCGACGGAGGGCCTGGCGCTGCTCCCGCTCCTCCCTACGCCGCGCCCACTGGGATCGTCGCGCCCGGAGCGCCTCGACGACTGCAGCCTCGAGACCTTGGCGCGGGGGACTGGGAGGAGGAGGAGGTGCTACAGGAAGAGGAGGAGGAGCGCCAGTCCCGGGGCGGGTGGCGGGGGCGGCGCAACGCTGCCGCCGCTGGGATCGTCGCGCCCCGAGCTGGCGGTGGCCCGCGCCGAGGGCGACGACGCGCGGCCTGCCGCTGGTGGGAGTGGGAACGCGAGGAGGAGCGCCAGCCCCGGAGGAGACCGGTGGCGGCCGGGGCGCTCACCGACACGGACGCCGTCGCCCGCGCCGCCCAAGCGGTTGCGCCGCGGGAGGTGAGGCCGTGAGGCTGGCCTCGTCGCCGTGCGTTCCCCTTCACGTCGAGTTGGAAGCTAGCATACGATGGTGAAGTTTTTGGTTTTTCTGTGTTGGGTTTTTGTTGCGCAGTTTCTGGAACAAGTGCGGGCGGAGCGAAGGGAGGGGCAGCCGTACCTGCAGTCGCTCTCGCTCTCCAGGTGAGCTATCACGGCTTGGTCTCCGCCTCTCCAGCATTTCCAAACTGATTGGTCTGTGTGCCATTTCCAAACGGATTAATTCACACGATCGTGAATTGAATTGATGTCAGTCCGTCCGGAGTCCTAATGGCATGTACAGTGTGTGATGATCATGGGTGTGGCATGCTTTCTGAAGCTGCTCCCATCCCTTATTCTTCTTCCATATTAGCACAAAGTTGATGAATTTGCGTGGACATCACTGTGAACGAAAACTTCTTAGCAGCCACCAGTCTTCTAGAACAGCAGACTTTCTTACTGTCAAATTTTAGATGCTGTTCATCAATTTGTTCTAATCAGCATTTGCTACACAAACAGCTTGGAGATTGAGTCTATGTTGTCCTATAGCTTAAATACATATATGGGCGGACACCTTATGTGATCACATAGCTATGCATTGCACAATGTGTCCTCATACAAATAAAGAATTTGAGTCGGACTCTTCTCTATCAGTACAAAGCGGCAAATCTCCTGCTGCACATTTTTTTTTAAAAAAAAAAAGAGTTTGACTTGTAGCTCTCAAAGTTGTACATCTGATCCATCAATCATGGTTTTGCTTGCTGGCACCCTTGTGAGAATAAACTTCTTGTAGAGTTCATATTAATTTGATAACCCGAGTTGACATCAGTATCTTGTGGGATTCATTGGAGAAAAGTAGCAGATTAATTTGGTATTTACTAAGAAGACAGACTAGTGAATAGACAAAGCCCATGGTCTTTCTTGTGTTTCCTGACAATGTGTCATAAAACATGAGTTCTCTCTTTTATTTCAGATGGGCCTCACTCAGGATATGGTGCTACCACTAATGGTGAAGATAACACAGAAAGGTATTTAAGTAGTGGTTGAGTTTGATCTTCTTGCATGTTGGTTGCTGTTACTTCCCATGTGTCGTGGGTGTTTTGTTCATCCATTTCTTCTATTTAGTTTCTTTGATTTCCCTGATGGATTGCTACTGGCATGCCGGCTTATATGATTCTGAATGTTTCTAGGTTAGGATTAATGACATACAAACAGTTTACCCAAGTTCTTGAGGATGATGTTTCACCAGCTCAAGCCGGGGGCAGGTAATCAACACCAAAGAATAATACTTGGATTCGTTTAACTGTAGTTGATACCAGTTGTACTTGTAGCTCACACCACTTACTTGTCTATTGATACCGTTTGTTCCCTGGTTACAAGGTACCAAGAATACAGGACAGAATACATAACTACTCAGAAACGTGCTTATTTTGATCTCAACAAAAATGAAGATTGGTATGCTAATTTTTTTCTTGTTTAGGTGTTAATTGTACTATATCTATTAATTAATATTTACATGGTTCATGGTTCAATTTTAATTGCAGGTTGAAAGACATGTACCATCCAACAAATTTATTATCTGTTATTGAAAGGTGAAAACTTTGCTATTATTCTCATACAAAACCTGTGTTTCTTTTGATCTGTGATAGCATTTTTTAGTTCATTGTTTCCTTATTTTTAGTGCAGCGTTTCTTGTTGCTGATTGCTAATTATTAGCGTGCATTATTTTCTTCACTTAGGAGGAATGAATTTTGCAAGTCTGTGGCGAAGAATTTGATTCTTGACTTGCGGAATGGAACCTTGGACCTGTGAGATGTGTTCTATACAAAATCTGTGTCACTACTATTATTGTGATATGTTTTGTTAGTTTTACTGATAAATTGATTTGGGGCGTGTAGTGGTCCTGGAGTTACCGCTGATGCAGTGATTATATCAAGAGATGGCAATGATGGAAGATCTGAGGATGATGCAGATTATGGTGAAAAGAAAAGAAAGCACGGAAGAGGTCCCCAGAAACAGATTGGATTGCTTTCGGCTGCTCCTAAAGCTCATTCGGTCAGATCACAGTACCGAAGGATTCACACTGACATAGACCGGGCTCTTGCTTTGGTGAAGAAGCTTGATTCAGAGAAGGATATTGTGGGAAACATCCTGTTAACTGGTGATCATGACAAGTCAAATGTTGATAAATCATATGTCAGGTCCATGGGGCGTCTAGTTATTATCCGAGGCTTAAATACTGTCAAGGGCCTTGAGGGTGTTGAGCTCCTAGACGCTCTCCTTACTTATCTGTGGCGTGTCCATGGTGTTGATTACTATGGCATGTCTGAGATGAAATATGCAAAAGGTTTTCGTCATGTGAGAGCTGAAAACAAGATTGGCAATATGACTGAAAACATCAATGCTGCTGATTGGGAGAAGAAACTGGATTCATTCTGGGAAGAAAGACTGATGAATGGTGAGGATCCCCTAGTTGTATTGACTGCCAAGGACAAAATCGATGCAGCAATTGTTGAAGAGATTCCACATCACATCAAAATGTCATAACATCTATGATCAGGAAGAGGAGCCTGAGGAATGGTGGAATAAAGAACTGACCAACTTGCCGAAAGAACATAGAAGAGTCAAGCTAGCTTTGCTTATGTACATTGCATGGAACATTTGGAAAGAGAGGAACAGACGTGTATTTGAGGGAAGCTCAAAACAACCGACCGAAGTCTTACAGAATATTAAGCTGGAGATTATGTTTCGACAACGGGCATGTGGAAGCCCAGAGTTCTAAGGCTTTCATGTTATCAGTACCTTTCATTCTGTTAGTAGCTTGGAGTTTAGAGAGTTTTAGTTCTTTTATGTAATCACAACTTACATTTGGTTTGCTTTTGGTACTGAGAATAGCATACAATTCTTACTCCTCAACTTCCTCTTGAATTAGTCAGACTGCTTCATGACTCTGCAGAATTAGTGTATTCCATATAAGAACGTGGTTGCCACATTCACTTTAGTGCGATATTTAACCCTGTTTTGTTCAGTACTTGCCTGTTTTCTGTGGTATAACTTTGTAACTTTGACAGATTGGCCACTATGTTAGATTTACCATGTGGAAGGATATGTTGCTGTATATGTTGAAATACTTGCTGTATATGTTGCTGTTTTACTCTTGTGGAAGGATAAGAATGTCTTGCCATGAATACATTGTCTTATACTTTTTTTTTTGCGAGAAAATCCATTGTCTTATACTGAAACCCTTTCGACTATATGTAACTTGCTTCTCGCTCTGGTTGCAGTTACGAAGATCTTGATGCTCCTAAGGAAGAAATCACCGCTCTTGACTTGAGAAGATTGTAGAGAATTTCCTGTTATTTTTTTTTATTTCACTGATAACCATGGCTAGTTCATCCAGAAAGCAAGTATATCTGACGTGAAAGCAGGTTGCGTTCAGTTCCAGAGGGGATAACAAGTTGGAGAAGTTTTTGAGGTCTCAAATGTGATGCACTATCGTGTTCTCTTGGCTCCAGCACGCCCTACGCTCGTATATGATGATATTTTAGATAGAATCCTTATGCACAACAGCTATCTGTTTCACTCTGTGAGTGCTAATTTGTGAGAAACTCAAGCGGCATGCTTCAAACACTGGCTGTTGGGTCATGGGAAAACTCCTTTTCTATAACCATATTAATGTTTTATTCTGATCCTTAAGCGAATATAGGCATTGCACGGCCGCATTTGAGCAATGAGCAATCTGTAGAAAAAAAAAATCACCTCTGAGCACACGTTTCAGACAAGTTTGGCTTGTATGTTGTTTTACTTTATTGTCTCAAAAGTAAAATTAGCTGGCCGTATAGGAAGCAGTATTTAGGGCCACTTTACCAAGTCCTTTGTAAAATTGAAGAGGCAAAACTAGCTCGGGAAACGTTGGCTTGTATGCCTCATGTTAGGTTATCAAAACTTAGCAAGTAAAGGACGTCAGCCGTCGCTGGAGACATGCCTTCGAGTAATTGATGAAATTAGTTACATGGGTTCGATGCAAGCGAAGGTTTTGTAGCACGATCAAAGAATATGTCCTCTTGGATCCAGCAAAGTCTCAGTACCCAGACCAGTATCATGCCGAAGAGTCTTCGGTGGTCAAATATAAAAAAGACAAGAATACTCGCAAAAAAAAAGACAAGAATATACCCATCAAAACGAAATTGAACTAGACCTGTAGATAAACTTTTGCATGTGTGTTCCATACTCGCCTATGAGGCTATGTGTGCGTGTGCGGTGTCCCTATATTATTTGCCTTTTCTGTTGGGCAACATAACATGCTCAGATAGGATATTCTCAACGTGGGTTTCATTTTTATTAAATAGAACTAGCAAGAAAGTACGTGCGACACGTTTAATAGAAAATTAAAATTATATAACAGATAATTTGTCAGAGACCATATTGATTACGAACTCGACTATTCCAAACAAGCATGTATTTTTTTCGTGAACTGTTTCATCAAGCATGGTTTGACGCAAAAAAGAGGAGGTTTGGCTCGTCGCTTTCCGTTTCATTAATTTTTTTCTTCAAAAAAGTGAGACCAAAGAGACCGATGAAAATCGTGGGTCTCATACTACCTGACCGTTTTCCAGATCAAGAAATGGGCAATTAAGCAAATAGATAAAATCCGAAAAGGTTTCCTATGGAAGGGCACCAAGGAGGTGAAAGGAGGGCATTGCTTAGTCAGGTGGACCAAAGCAATGAGGCCAAAACAGCTGGGAAGATTGGGGATCATGGATCTGGAATGCTTCAGCAGAGCGCTTCGCTTGAGATGGTTGTGGTTTGATTGTTTGAATGGACGGACCAGGAACGACCATGGGTGGGCACATCACTGCCAGTGTCTGCCTTGGACCAGCAAATGTTTAGAGTAAGCACCAATGTAACAATTGGAGATGGAAGGAAAGCACGGTTTTGGCAATCTTCTTGGCTAATGGACATGCACCGATGGACATGTTCCCAGAACTTTATAAACTCGCATGGAGTAAAAATAGATTTTTTTGGGAGGAATTACTTGACCAGAATTGGACGAGAGGCCTATGGCGCATGACGACAGTAGAGCAAATGGCGAGTTTTGTTCAGCTGTTGGATATGGTGCAGGAGGTAACGCTGCATGACCGGCCTGATGAAATCAAATGGCGTTGGACACTTGATGGTCAGTATAGTGCAAAATCAGCATATAATTTTCAGTTCATTGGATCATATAGCACGGTGCGGTGTTCATCAATATGGAAGGCCCATGCTGAGGGCAAGCATAAATTCTTCATGTGGCTATTTTTACAAAATAAGATACTCACTGCAGATAAACTTATTGCTCGAGGAATGCCCTGCAATCCGGTCTGCTTGCTGTGTGGAGGAGCAGCAGAAACTGCGGTGCATCTGCTTCTACGATGTCCATTTGCGCAGGAGGTTTGGGAGAAGGCCAGTGCTCACAATGCCATCGTTCAAGCACCAGATCAGGAAGAGGAGCCTGAGGAATGGTGGAATAAAGAACTGACCAACTTGCCGAAAGAACATAGAAGAGTCAAGCTAGCTTTGCTTATGTACATTGCATGGAACATTTGGAAAGAGAGGAACAGACGTGTATTTGAGGGAAGCTCAAAACAACCGACCGAAGTCTTACAGAATATTAAGCTGGAGATTATGTTTCGACAACGGGCATGTGGAAGCCCAGAGTTCTAAGGCTTTCATGTTATCAGTACCTTTCATTCTGTTAGTAGCTTGGAGTTTAGAGAGTTTTAGTTCTTTTATGTAATCACAACTTGTATGAACTATCTGCATGCTCTTCTTCTTAAATGACAGTGCAGAGCTCCTGCACATATTTCAAAAAAAAATCATGGGTCTGAAAAAGAATGTATTGTGCCTGATTTGTGGTCCGTCGGCTCTTGAAAGTTTTGGATCTTTATAGTATAGATATTATATCAATGTTTTTAATAATATGGCAAAGAGTCAATGAAGAGTGAAATGAGTTTCATTGTTATAAAATACTTTACACACTGTTTTTAAGATATTTTGTGTATTACAAGTAGCCTATAAAACAACAAAGAATGAAATAGTGCATTATATGAAGCTATTTTAACTATAAATTAAATGTCTTCTTGCTTATATGGTATCTTAAGATTAATGTCAAAAGAGACTTCAACACTTAATATAAAAGACAACAACATATATCTAAAGAGGAGATGAACTAATAGGCTTCAAGAAAAACTCCTATTGTATGTATATTACTTGCTCGTGTACATACTATATTTTTGCCTTTTGAATTAATCCCACATGAACTGTTCAAAAAAATTAATCCCACATGAGACCATAACAACATGCAGGAGTGAGGACAGTGAAGGCGAAAAGGGGGCCCCAACCTTGCTAAGTGCTTTGGTACAGCAGTAAATATCCAGACTTAAATGATTTTATTCATATGTATAACCACATTTGGCCCTCTATAGGATTGGCCTCAAGCTCGCCACTGACAACAGATGACTGAGAGACAAATGGGCAGCCCGGTGCACATAGCTCTCGCTTGCGCAGGATCCGGGGAAAGGTCCGACCACTTTGGGTCTATTGTACGCGGTCTTTCCTGCATTTCTGCAAGAGGCTGTTTTTAGGACTCGAACCCGTGACCTCATGGTCACAAGGCAACAACTTTGCCGCTGCGCCAAGAATATAAAAAATTTATTTCAAACCTAGTTAATTCTCTCTCACAGGAGTCAATCCTGGGTGGGTCTGTTGGGTGTGCTCGAACCACCAGACTAGAGGCCCTTTCACGGGGTAGTTGATGCTATCGGCTAGGAGGTGATGTAAGGAGTAAGTAGCATTGAGTTTAGTATTTATTTGCCTTTTGGTTTCTCAATATGCTTACTATAGTTTTTTGAATCTTAAAAGGTTTTAGAAAAACTTTTGAGGTTATTGGAATAATTTAAAAATAAATGTTTAAATTCAAACACTTTATAGTTTTATCGAATCACGATGACAGAGACGAAGTAGCCGCATCTATATTGGTTAACTAGTTGTGCATCGAAGTAACGTTTGGCCTTGAGATTTTAGCACAACCTTTTAAACGCCTACAAAGTCACACTCATGCTTAATACATGCTATTTATAAAGTTGCCTTCTTATGCTCCTATTTTGTAACAAGGCATCTTGATAAGAGATTTTAATTTGCATTCTAGGTTAGACGCAATGCTTGTTGCATGGTACATTTAAATCGAAATAAATTATACCAATAATAATTGTCACATCCATATTTTTTCCAAATCTAATTTGATGAAGTCAATACTCATAGAAGAATTTCCTCGAAATGTTAGTTTAATCTAGCACCGCCTTAGTAGTTAGTCCTCACTTTCGTCGTTCTTTGCTCAAAGATATTTTTGTCAAAGATTACTCAACAGCGATTTCTCTCTCTCTCTCTCTCTCTCCTCTCTCTCTCTCTCTCTCTCTTCTGCAGCGGAGTCTAGTCCACGAAATCCTCCTACCGGTCACACAACACCCCCTGGAAAACGAAAAAAAATAAAAATCGGGAGGCGCAAAGCAAGGCGAAAAGGGGGCCCCAACCTTGCTAAGTGCTTTGGTACAGCAGTAAATATCCAGACTTAAATGATTTTATTCATATGTATAACCACATTTGGCCCTCTATAGGATTGGCCTCAAGCTCGCCACTGACAACAGATGACTGAGAGACAAATGGGCAGCCCGGTGCACATAGCTCTCGCTTGCGCAGGATCCGGGGAAAGGTCCGACCACTTTGGGTCTATTGTACGCGGTCTTTCCTGCATTTCTGCAAGAGGCTGTTTTTAGGACTCGAACCCGTGACCTCATGGTCACAAGGCAACAACTTTGCCGCTGCGCCAAGAATATAAAAAATTTATTTCAAACCTAGTTAATTCTCTCTCACAGGAGTCAATCCTGGGTGGGTCTGTTGGGTGTGCTCGAACCACCAGACTAGAGGCCCTTTCACGGGGTAGTTGATGCTATCGGCTAGGAGGTGATGTAAGGAGTAAGTAGCATTGAGTTTAGTATTTATTTGCCTTTTGGTTTCTCAATATGCTTACTATAGTTTTTTGAATCTTAAAAGGTTTTAGAAAAACTTTTGAGGTTATTGGAATAATTTAAAAATAAATGTTTAAATTCAAACACTTTATAGTTTTATCGAATCACGATGACAGAGACGAAGTAGCCGCATCTATATTGGTTAACTAGTTGTGCATCGAAGTAACGTTTGGCCTTGAGATTTTAGCACAACCTTTTAAACGCCTACAAAGTCACACTCATGCTTAATACATGCTATTTATAAAGTTGCCTTCTTATGCTCCTATTTTGTAACAAGGCATCTTGATAAGAGATTTTAATTTGCATTCTAGGTTAGACGCAATGCTTGTTGCATGGTACATTTAAATCGAAATAAATTATACCAATAATAATTGTCACATCCATATTTTTTCCAAATCTAATTTGATGAAGTCAATACTCATAGAAGAATTTCCTCGAAATGTTAGTTTAATCTAGCACCGCCTTAGTAGTTAGTCCTCACTTTCGTCGTTCTTTGCTCAAAGATATTTTTGTCAAAGATTACTCAACAGCGATTTCTCTCTCTCTCTCTCTCTCTCCTCTCTCTCTCTCTCTCTCTCTTCTGCAGCGGAGTCTAGTCCACGAAATCCTCCTACCGGTCACACAACACCCCCTGGAAAACGAAAAAAAATAAAAATCGGGAGGCGCAAAGCAATCGGAAGCGGACGAGAAGCCAACCCAGGCCAGATCACACGGAAAAAGAAAAGAAATTCAAAACCGCCGCAAGAAAAAAAAATTAAAGAAGTCGAGCCGGATACGGCAGCCCTAGCTTGGCTTTCGCCCTGCGCGTCTCCCCCTATAAAAGCCACCCGCCTCCACCTCTCCCCTCGCACTCCATCGCGTCGCCGCCGTTCCCCGCAACCTCTCGCCCTAATCGCGCCCGGCTCCGCCTCGTCGCCGCCGCCTCCAGATCTCCTCCGCCCGTCCAGGTGAGCGTCCGTGCATCCATCCATCCGTCGTCCACGGATTTTTGTTGATTGATGATATCTGATTGCTCGTTTCGATTCGATCCGATCCGTGGGGGTTAGGTGGGTGGGTAGCCTCCTATTGAGGCTTCGGATCCTGTATCTGTATTACTCTGATTCGATTTTGCGGCCGGCGGCGCGGGGGCTAGGGTTCTCTCGCGGGCTCTCGGTCGCTAGGTGTGCCGTGAATGTTAGCTGGGTACTGGTAGGCGCGGCGTTGGCCGTCGGGTGGACATGAACTGTAGGCTACGGTCGGGGTCGCGGGATGGTGGTCCGCGCGTCCTGATCGGCGGATCTGGTCGAGATGCTTCTGGGTTGATATGTTCCAGATCCTGGACTGAATTTCATTGGTGGTTGTTCTGGTGTCAGCACGAGCTAGGGTTTGATTAGTTTCGAGCCGGTTCTCGATTAGGAGTTGTTCGTGTCTGTTTGGTAACAATTGCCGTCTGGGTTTAGGTAGGGTATTCATCTATGTCTGATCTGTGAAATTTTCAGTCGTGGTGTGAGGGTAGGCGCACCAGAGTCATGTATTGCTTAGCATTTTTTCCTGTATCATGTTGTCTGGTTTATCTGCTGCTGGGCATAGTGTACTTATGTTTAAGTCATTTGCCTTGATTGTTATTGCAACAGAAGTGATTTTAGTATTGTCTTATTTCTGTCTAGTAAGATGCCATGGCTCCTTTTTGCTGTATATATTTTCCTCTGTTTTGTTTTCTGCACTAGTATTTATTGTATATCAGCTCCTTTGCTAAATTTATGGCGTTACATGTTTTGCCTACCAATGAGTGGAAGGTAATAAATGTCTGTTTATTAGAATATGCTAGTTCCGCTACTCGTTTGTGCTAATTATGTTGTGCTTTCCATGTTCTTGCCGACTTCCACAAATGCATCATGTATTTACTATTTCCTACATGATGTACAAGTACTTAGAGCTGCACACTACCAAAACTAGGGTACAGTAAGCGTAAGTTTTTCTAGCAGCTGTGGTATGATGCATGGAAGGTGTTTGTTTCATTGTTGAGTAGTGCAAGGGATTTGTTGTTTAATTTTGTAAGTCTTGGCAAGGTGGCATGTTATTTGGGGTTGGTTCTGATTTGGGTGACTTTGGATATTTCTGATATAAGTAACCAAATCTAAGTTGGCGACTCTGTAATATTCTTGGATAGGTTGCAATACAATGTAATCTATGTAGTTCCTTGTTTTTCTAGAATGGTTGATCTAAATGTTGATTCAGATGTGTAACGTTTGATAGTTTATGCTTCCTTGTGTTATGCCGTGATGATTTGCCTTGTCTCAAAAAGTTTTGCTATCTTTACCACTGACATTTTATCCTCTATTTGTTACATGGCAGGTAGCAGCATTTGTTCTGCTGCAGTCTGACAAAGTGGAGGGCTTAGGTGTTCCTGCTTCTTTTATGTCTGAACAATCTTTGCTATATTTGGGATTGCTGGGAGAGTATTCTCGTGCAACGAGAAAAAGGCACAAGCTTCCGTTCCACTGCATGCATCAAGAGCCCATCTGGTATTCTTGTTCTGAGGTGTCTGTTGCTGGTGCTCAGAGTCAGCTTGGCTTTCTGCAAGGATCAGCAGCTACTCTCGATTCAGGATTTTGTCACATCTGATAACGTCTGATTCAGAAATCTTTATCCAAGATGGCGCTGCAAAACATTGGTGCTTCAAACAGGGACGACGCCTTCTACAGGTACAAGATGCCCAGGATGATTACCAAAATTGAAGGGCGTGGTAATGGCATCAAGACGAACATTGTGAACATGGTTGATATTGCAAAGGCACTTGCTAGGCCAGCTTCCTACACAACCAAGTACTTTGGGTGTGAACTTGGCGCACAGTCTAAGTTTGATGAGAAGACAGGAATTTCCTTGGTTAATGGGGCTCATGACACTGCAAAGCTGGCTGGTCTTCTTGAGGTGTTCATCAAGAAGTATGTTCAGTGTTATGGATGTGGCAACCCTGAGACTGAGGTTCTCATCTCCAAGACCCAGATGATATCACTGAAATGTGCTGCCTGTGGCTTTGTCTCGGATGTTGACATGAGGGACAAGCTCACAACCTTTATCCTGAAGAACCCACCAGAACAGAAGAAGGGAGGAAAAGATAAGAAAGCCATGAGGAGAGCTGAAAAGGAGCGTATGAAGGAAGGTGAAGCTGCTGATGAGGAGCAGAAGAAACTGAAGAAGGATGCAAAGAAGAAGGGTGCATCTTCCAAGGATTCCACTGCTAAGAGTTCAAAGAAGAAGGCTGCTGCTGCAGGTGGCTCTGATGAGGATCATTCAACATCGCCAACTCGCAGTCGTGATGGTGACAATGCAGCTGCAGAAGAGGATGACGATGATGATGATGTTGAGTGGCAGACTGACACTTCCCTTGAGGCTGCGAAACAACGCATGCAGGAGCAACTGAGTGCTGCTACTGCTGAAATGGTGATGCTGTCCACTGAAGAGACTGAGAAGAAGAAGAAACCGTCAACCCCCAAGGAAGCCACTGCTAATGGTTCTGCTAAAGCCAAAGAGATCTCAGAGCCAGCCGTCACTAAACCAAGTCCCTACAATGAATTGGTTGGGGACATCAAGGCTAGCTTGGGAAGTGCTTCCACACCCACTCAGGTCAAGGCCGTGCTGGCATCCTCAACCCTACCTCCCCAGGACGTGATGAATGCTCTCCTTGAGGCTCTCTTTGATGGTGTGGGCAAGGGATTTGCAAAGGAAGTGGTGAAGAACAAGAAGTTCCTTGCTGCTGCTGTGCCTGACGAGGGTGCCCAGACACTGCTGGTCCAGGCCATTGAGGATTTTGGTGGCAGGTGCAGCCCTGAGGCCCTGAAGGAGATCCCAGTCGTCCTGAAAGCCCTGTATGATGGAGATGTCCTTGAGGAAGAAACCATCGTGGACTGGTACAATGCTGCTGTTGCTGCTGGCAAGAACTCCCAGGTCGTGAAGAATGCCAAGCCATTTGTGGAGTGGCTCCAGAGCGCCGAGTCTGAGGAAGAGGATGATGAGTAGTGAGGCCACGCTGCTCTGTTTGCAGCACTTCGATACTGCTATTTATCTTAATGTCTTTTGCTTGTGAGTCTATCCTGTGTGATCGCGTCAGTCTGGTCGGTGTCTAAACAATTTATCTTATGTGAGTGTTTAAGCAGCGTACCTTGCTGCGTGTGGTGTGGTCTGTGTCCGTTCTCTGCTACATTCAGTGTGATGTTTATCGGATGTTATGGTTTGCCTACTACTGGATTGCTTATACTCTTCTGTTGTCTTGGCATGCTTTAAATTGTTTTTGATGTATGAAGATTGTGTTACGATTGATTTCTCATCTCTTTTCTCTGCTAACCTTCAAAGCATGCTAATGGACTCCACCTTTATTCGCCGTCGTGGTATGGTCTGAGCATGCCTGAAATATCAAGTATAGCTGATGTGCTGCAATTGCAGCGCAATCTACAATTGGACCAATTAAGGCATGTAGCATTTGACGTACCCGGGCATGATCAGGGTGCCGTCCCCGTTGCTCCTATAGTTCAATCATCCTACCTTCCAGCATTTTTACCGTATGCTTAACAAGATTGCTGATAGCTATTTGGTTCTTGATTCTGCTTTGATGTTTAAAGTTTGGAGAGTAGTGGCGGAGCAGCAGCACTCAGAGATTGCATCTAATGTCAAGCTCAAGCAGCATTTTCTTGTAATGCCCCGTGCTCTTCATCTCCTCGCTCTCCCTCAACCATGTAATGCGGCCAAGGATTAGTACCATAAGTAACTAGGTTACTGCACTGCACGCACATATATCGGTAATCTGTTCATGACCTGTTCATTTGTGTGTTTTGTATGGGTATAAACAGATAGAGGGATGGAGAACGCATCGATGTGCATTTTGTACGAGTAGAAAACCACATTGAGTAGTCAGAGATGTTTTTGCATACTTGTATAGCTTGTTCCTTGTAAAGAGCATCTACTGACATATGTTTGGAGTATAATCCTACCGCTTGTAAAGATATGAGGGTGCACACCTGATTTCTGGCTTGTGACAGTCAGCACCTGCTAAACTAAAGTTTGTATTCTTTGAATTTCAGATTTACATTTGGTCAGTGATACTCTTTGTCCAATGAGTTGTAAAACGTAAAGCCTTTGCAAGTCCATGCTATGCATACATTTCTCTGGAATAACTCAGAAATTTCATCCAGGGAGCATTTTCAGGAGGTTTAGACTTGGTTAGCGTAGTAAGTTAAGATATTAGAGAAACATAAGGATCTGCGTATTGGAATCATGAGTCCTGATGGATTGGTTGTGGATTGCTCATGTGCATGATGCTGACTTGTGGGGGAATTTTTTTTTTTTCGAAGATCAGTGGGAGAATATCTGGAGAGGATAAAATAGATGGTTTATACAGATGTTAGGTTCATGCCATTTCTGTACTGGTAGTTCACTTGCTCTTTCTTTTTCTACTACCAATATCACTCAATTAGGCTTGACTGCTTTTCAACTAGAAAGTTATTGACTGTATTTTGTGCTCAACTAGAAATATATTTCTGAAGTTTTTCTTAAGCTTCATGTTTTGGTCATTTGCGTTGTCTGTTTGGTTAATTGTGTCTGAAAGGAGAGCTATCTGGGTCGTGCCTGCAAACTGAAGAATCTTTGCACTCAGTTGCAGAATAAAAGATGATGCGTAGATTGAGGAACCATCTTATGATCTCTCATTGTGCTTTGCTGGTCTCTGAAAAATGCAAACCAGGTGAACCTCCATCATCATTAGATGCATGAGCAGAGCAGTGTCATATGCTATTCTGTAACCTCTCTAGTCTTTCCTGGAGAAAGTTGAGACAAAAAAGCAGGATAGGTATACTCTGTCAGGGATCTGAATGTTGTACATGTGATAGGAAATATCGTTTTCTATACTAGCATTGTTTGTTAAAGCTGTTACCACTTCAATGATATGCTATCTAGTGTCCTCTCTTGATTAGTTGACTGCCCGCCCTATTTCTGTTTTTTTTTTTGAACTGGTCCTATTTCTGTTATTGAAATTGTATGTTCCTTTCTAAATTTTCTTTTCAAATGTGTCTTCCTTTTTACTGTCCTATCTGTATTGGTAAGTTGCTTATTTTTAAGTTTACATTCTTTGTCAGTTTGCAATTTTATAGTTATGATAGCAAATATCATTTTTTTTTATAGCATTGCATACAGCTGTTTCCACTTCAATCACATGCCAATAAATGTCCTCTTGAACATGATTAGTCTGGTGGGATAGCCCACGTTTGTTATTGAACTTTTATGATCCTTTCTAAATTATCTTTCCAACTTTCCAAGTATGTCTTCCTGCTATCAAATTTTTTTTTTGGAAAGGTCTTCCTGCTATCAATTCAAACAAAGGGATCGGCAATTCGGCGGTACCTCGCAAGATTAGTTAATGCCTATTTTTTTTTCAAAGAGCCAAGGAACCATATGCACTTAAATATGCAAGTACCAGTTTCATCTGAGATTAGCTTGGTAATGGCCTAATAGGCATGCATTCACTTTTAAAAATGAATTGGACAGTTCAGTCAGGATTTTTCTTCGCTATTCGTGCGTGTGTGTCTTCAGTTTTGTACAAAGCATCTTTCATGTCATAACAACGATGACATGAATGGTTTTGTCGAATGCTCGTTGGAAAGTCCATTTTTATTAGGTTACTTGTGCTATATTCTGTCAACATTATAACTGAAACGAGATCTCAATGTGAGCAAGCCAGCTAGCTCATCGTTGAGGATGGTGAAATTCAGTGCATACTCCTCTTCTGTTTTTACTGAGTAGTCGACACTAATACTGTTAATTGCACAAATTGCATTCGGACAGTTAAGCTGAATCTTTATTTTTGGTTGTTGATTATTTATGCTTGACTTACATGCACATTTCATCTATGTGATAGCCCTCTTTTTCAGCATGATTCTACCCCAGGACGTGTTATGGTTTACCTGCACACACACTATTCTTTTTCGGTAGCAGCTATCTTTCAATATTTGGAATCATACTTGTTTAGTATTTACTTTTGCTGCCATGGCTATGCCGACCAAGGTCAGAAACAAATGCATGTGCTTCTTGACTTGTTATGAAATTGGCAAGATAGTCTTCTTTTGTGCCGTTTGCCTGTGGAGTCAGAAAGCTGGCTACGCTGCTGTCTTCGGCTGTGGCAGTTAGCACGGTGTCTCACATGTGAACAACTCTGCCCTGTAAATGAATTCTGAAGCATCAGGAAGACGGAAGACCTGAAAAGAGGTTCCTGCATCGTTCAAAACGTGAGCAAGCTGACTGAGAGTAAGGGGGTGTTTGGTTCCACGGACTAAAATTAAAACGGACTAAAATTAGTCCCAAAACGGACTAAAGATCCAAACTCTTGGGACTAAAACTCTCAAAAGGGACTAAAACTAGCTCCACAAAAGGAGCTTATAGGGACTAAAACCACCACTTTTCCACTTGATACCCCTCCCCCACCCACCAGCCCCACTTGTTCCCTTTTAGTCCATTGGTAAAGTAGTCTTTGCGCAAGGCATTAAAGCAACTTTAATCCCTTTTAGTCTAGGGATCCAAATAGCAATTTTAGTTCCTTAGTTTTAGTCCCTAGGAACCAAACAGGCCCTAATTAAACTCATTCCAACAGGCCCTAATTAAACTCATTCCAGCATGTATCTTTTTCGCTACTCGGAATAATAGGGTTTAGTTCTTCACGGAAATCTCCGGTTCCCTGTACATTGTACAACTGTGTAAATCATAGCATTTCCATAATGAAAATGTGCGATCAAATCCTCATATCAAATGTACATCAACTCAATTTGAGAATAGGTGTGCAACCGTGCAATGTTAACCCGAGTATATAAGAGCCGCAAGTACGGAGTTTGCACAGGTGGATGAGATGGTCTTATCATAGCAAGAACACATCTTTCGAAAAAACACGATGCGATGAAAATGCAGATTGCTGGTTGGCGGATTAACTTCGACGATCATGGAGGTGCTGTGAGGCGATACTCGTGTCAATGCGGAACGACAATGCATCCAGAATAAATGAACAATGTGAAACCTTGAGATCCAGCTCTTTGGCGGTAGAGTTTTGCTGGCCCATTCAGCTGCCCCACAAGAACTGTGGCCCTGTTTAGTTCCCGGTCACATCATTAAACTTTTAAAAATTCTCTCTCTAAACTTCATTATTCACCTATCACATCAAATCTCTCTCCTCGTGCATGGAGTACTAAACGTGGGTAAATAAAAAAACTAGTTATATGGTTTTGATGTACACGACGACACAAATCTTTTAAGCCTAGTTAGATCATGGTAGGACAATGTTTACCACAAACAAACGAAAGTGCTACAGTATCCGATGTGACTTTTTCACTTCACTTTTTATCTTTCTCCAGGAACTAAACACCCCCTGTATGTAAATCATCAGGCTGAGGCAGTAGCAGAGAAGTCTGCAAGGTTTCCCACAAGACATGTCACTGCTGCTTCTTTTGACTTAAATTCACCATCTCAAGGGAGGCTAACTACACAGAGCAAGTACATCATCAAGAAGAAAGTACTGTCATGCAGATGAATTGAGGCATCGAATTAAGATATTTTTTCATACTCTTATTTTATATACTGTAGAAAGATAGTAATTTTTTTCCCTGAACGGGGGATCGATCTAGAAGAGCTTTCAGCTTTGCCTGAACGGAATACCTTTTTTTACCATCACCTGAACGGAATACCTTTTTTTTTTGAGATTGCCTTTTTTTAGGGAACTTTTTTGAGATTACCTGAACGGGAATACCTTTTTTTAGCACAACCTGAACGGGAATACTTTTTTTTTTTGAGATTAACCTGAACGGGAATACCTGCCTGCCCAACGCAGCACGTTGCCTCTTCAGGCCCACAAGACAACAAGAATTTGGCGAGAGCAACCAGAAGTTGACCACAACAAGGTAGGTAACTCGGCCGGCCCATCCTAATTCGAGTCGAGACCCAATTTAGCCCGCTCAAAACTAAGTGCAGGATCGCGTGGGCCCTTCAAGCAAAATCTCCACCCTCCTCGTCGCCCCTCTCGCGCGCGCGCAACTCCAGGCCGGCAAGCAGAGCATGCCGCGGCCGCCGCCGGAGCTGATGGACGAGCTGGTCGAGGAGGTCCTCCTCCGCTTCCCGCCGCACGAGCCCGCGTGGCTCCTCCGCGCCGCCCTCGTCTGCAAGAGATGGCGGCGCTTCGTCTCCGACCCCGGCTTCCGCCGCAGGTTCCGCGACCTCCACCCCACGCCCCCGATGCTAGGGTTCCTCTGCAACCTTCACGACGAATCCAAGGTGCCTGTCGCCCGCTTCGTTCCCGCAGCACCCCCCTCATCCTGCTCCCCTCCGTGCGCCGCCGCCGCCGACCACCGCTGTTGGCGCGCCGACGACGCCCGCCACGACCGCGTGCTCCTCTCCCGCGGGACGTGGCACCACGTCAGGCTCATGGTCTGGGACCCGGTCACCGACCAACGGCAGGAGCTCCGTCATGCCGCGGGCCCTGTACAGCTGGAGGGCGGCGATCCTCTGCGCCGGCGCCGGCACCTGCGACCACATCCACTGCCACCGCCGTGGTCACTTCCTTGTGGTCTACATGTGCGCCGGCGTTGACGACACCTTCACCTGCATCTACTCATCAAGTGCTGGAACCTGGAGCAAGCATGTCTCCACTTACCTTTCCGGTGACGCCGGCAACAATTTGGTCCAGAGCGTGCTGGTTGGGAAGGCACTCTACTTCATGTTTCACAAGAGCAATGAAGTGCTCAAGTATGATTTGGAATTGTGCAGAGTAGTGTCTGTGATTCAGCTGCCACCATACTCCAATTTTCACCGCCTTGTGCTCATGACTACGGAGGACGGTGGGCTCGGATTCGCCACCGTGCTCGACAACAAACTCTACCTGTGGTCATGGACAGGGAAGGTTGATTTTAAAGGAGATGCTGGATGGTCACAAAGGAAAGTCATTAACCTTGAGAGGCTACTCCGTATTGATTCCGTCTCACTACCTGCTGTGGTTGGCTTCGCTGATGGCATTGGCGTCATTTTCGTGAAGCTGAACGATGTGTTCTTTGCGATTGATCTGAAGACTCATAAGGCGAAGGAGGTACACAAGGGCACAAACATCTACGGAATAGTACCCTGCATGGGCTTCTATAGAACTGCAGGTGCGTCTTTGCTCAGTTCTTGATTTTCCAATATTCAGAATGAACAACATTTTAGTCAGTGACATTAGATTTAATGGTAGTATATGTTCTCAACAATAGCGAGTTTATGGAAGTGGAATATTGCAATCTTCTCATATCAAAGAGGGTTGGTCATAACTAAATAAATATTTTTTTATTGTGGGTCGTCCTTGGAATTGCCTACATATATGTCTAGGAGGAACTCGTTCATCTTTTCCACATGTTTGCTCTGCTGATTGGTTGCAACAACTTAATCTCAGCCAGGAAGGCATGCGTTTCAAAAATAGCCAAAAAAAAAATCACTACATTTAATCCTGTTCATCCATTAGCTCTGATCTGTAAATTTTTCTTAACAACATCCAAATAGAGGCTAATTTCTTTGTAAAGCAAGCTACCTGTTTGCTTGAATTGAAGTCCATCTTCTTATAATGCATCTGTGCAAGTGTTGCTGTTAACTGCCATAGTTGTGGATAATAAGGTACTGTGCTGTTTGGTTAGCCATTTTCTACTTGCCTACTTGCTATCCTTGTTTTTGGTAAGTTTGATTCATTAATCAGCTGGCATCATTTTTCAAATTTTCTGAATTTCTGCAGCAGTGGAGGAGCCTGGACAGGCGAGGGACCAAGCACAGGTAGCATAAGCACAGGACCAATGCGAGAGCTTCTTGGTCAACGGAACATTGGGCAGCGGTAATAATGGGTAATCGGTAATGCTTTGGCCCTGACGTTCCGATAGCGTCGGATGCTGGCTTCTTATCCATTCCGCATCCCTTCTCTCACACGCTAGCTTCTTATCTATTTGGCAACTCTGATCAAATGTGACGTCCGCACCACGCCGGCCCTTCCACGCGCCGCCGGCCACCGCCGCTGCGGCCGCTCCACCGCACGTCGCCGCGCCCGCTGCTCCATCTGCACCGCCACGGCCGTTTGTCAGCCGCAGCTGGCCGTCCTCCGCGAGCTCGAGCCGGCACATGGCGCGCGCCACGAACTTGTCGAGATGGTCGGAGGCCCAGACCTCGACGCCGCCGACGAGGAGCACCAGCGAGCACGTGTACGCGCCCGCCCGGTGCGTCGCCGTCCGAGCGCCGCCCTGCGTCGCCTCCGGCGAGGACGCCGCCGCCCTACCCGTCGCCATCCGTGCGCCTACCCGTCTGTCGCCGCGGGCGCCGCCTCGCGCGCTGCCACCCCGCGCGATGCGCTGCGTCCGCGCGCCGCCGCGCGTGGCTCCATTGGCGCTGCCATGGCTGATGTGACGGAGCTCCCGCTCGTCGTCCTCTTCATCCTTCTCCTCCTCGTGTGCATTTTCTCTTTTTTTCTATGATCGATCCGTGTGGTACGTGTTTCGGTTGTTCCAGAAAAATGTCGTAACTGTTTGATGAGAATGTTGTAAAGTAGATCTGGGATGTTCTAGGGTTTGGCTCCATGTTGCAACAGCATGTTTCACGTGTTTCGGATGATCCAGAAGAATGTTGCAACTGTTTGATGTGAATATTGCAAAAATAGATCTCAGATGTTGCATTGGTTGCAATGATTTTTTTTAATGTTGCAGTTGTATAATTTTGATGTTGCAATAGCCTTGTCTTGATGTTGCACGAAGTTTGATTGGATGTTTCATATGAAATTCGTTTTGATGTTTTATATGAATGGCATGTTTCATGTTGCGGTGGGAATTTTACTCAACTCCCGTAGCAACTGGATGATATCCGATGGCGTCCGTTTCTACAGGGGTCCCCAATGTTGCAACCGATGGCTTTCTTTGTTTCAGATATTGTTCTATGATGTTGCATAAATTATTTTTGTATGTTGCAAAAAAGTTTACATGTTACATGCAACATTACATACATGTTGCGGCGGGAATTTTGCATGCTACAGTACCGTCCGATATTTTAACCACCATCGGACGTCCAGGCGCTAGCAAGCCCGATGGGTAATAGCATGAGATTTATGATGGGATTAACTTTTAGCATGCTGTTGTTATCTTAATTCCATATCACCTGCGGCCATCTGAACCACAATACAAAACCCAACCTTATGATTCTTCGGAAGCTTCATCAGAAATCATTAGCTAATTTATTTGTGGATTTTTTTTTCAATTGTACATTATTTTACTCCCGCTGTAAATATTACACAATAAAACTTTGCTGTTTCAGGTTAGGAAACTGTATATGGTGAGCTATGATTTTTTTTTAACTTGTATACTGTTCAGGTTCTGCTAGTGGCAGATTGCCATTGCCAGCAGAGACAAATTAATCACTGCTGGCGCTTAGCTGAAGTATGGTAGTACCTGGCCAACTCACGAATGAACTAAGCTAAATTTGCTTGCACGGCTGATGATTTGGAATATTTAGAATTATGTTGGATAGTTTACTTCATGATATTGTAAGGTCGTGACTGGGCATGCTATGTTTCATGTTTGCAGTTAATAATACTTCGGTGAGTGTCCCATTTGTGGTGGGGGCAGGATCACTTTGAACTGATGATGTTCTCCTTCTCCTTCTTCTTCTTTTTTTTTTTGCGGGCAGAACTGATGATGTATTGTGGTTGTTTTGAGTAAAAGATGAATCTGAGTGCTTCAGTTTGATTCTTAGTTTAGTATCTATGCATATTATTGGTCAGTCTGTCATACTGCAAAGTTTAAGCTTCATTTTCTTGGACCACAGAAGCTTTCGTGTGCCCCATTTTTTATTTGTTGAATACAAGAATGCATACGCAGACTGTAGCTTTTTTTTTGGCTAGAAGAAGCTAGAGCTTTTATTCAACATTCTTAGCAATGTTTACATCAAGAAATACAGGAGGGGAGCCAACGATACAAAGGTAGAATGTATGGCCGTCGTGTGGTTCAGGGCCGGCATCGGCAGTGTGGTGGGCTTCATTGGACTAATTCAACAGTAGCCCATAACCTTTGCTTAGAAACTTTGGCAGCGTAGTGTCCTATATAGCTTCCGGAAACTTTTTTTGATGGGCTGGCTTCCGGTGTACAAGATTCGTGCTGAACCTTTACAATGGCTCAGATACATGCGGGCGGAGGCGGACGTGGTACAGCGAACCAATACCAGTACGCGAGGATAGTACGTGGCAGTGTGTCGTTGGGTGTGTGGTGAGAACGTGAGTAAGTTTTAAGATAACCGATTATTCATTTTTGAAACCATTTGAACCATGATGCTCTATTGAATTAATGCAACAAAATAAGATCTCATATGTATATATTATATTTGTTTTTTATTTATTAAAAAATCAACATTTAGAGCGTATTGACTCAACATTTCGAAATGCATGTCCAACAAGCAGTATATACTGTTTCAACTTTTTTACCTAAAATGTTGAGCTAGTTTATTATAGTTGTTCAACTAAATTGGAAAAATTGTTGAATCTAGTATTTCAAAATGTTGATTTACTAGTTTGGCCGTCTTTGGATCTCTTAGGTAACAACTATATACAACAATGTTAAAATTATTGAAGTGGTTTATTAGGATTGTTGAACAAAGTTTAGACAAACGTTGAATCTAGTATTTCAAAATATTGACTATATTCATTTGGAAAAATAAAAAAGTCAGAGAAAGTCACGAATCGTATAAATTTTAGTGCACGAGAAAGATTCTCACATCGATATCTGGATAGAATCAGTTAGAACAGATATATGAGAAAGACACGGATGTTATTGGGCTTAATGAGCTTGGGCTTAATGAGCTTCAAAGCTAACTTGCTTATCTAGCTTCCCTTTGTTATATAGGAGCCCCCGGATCTGGACACAGATGCCTACTACTGAACATGCCCAAGATGCGAGCTACGTAATTTCAAGTTCCTTCAAATTCATCCCGCATCACCCTAGAAAAAAAAACATCCTCCATCAATGCACACTGCGAGCATCAGTACATTATGGATCACTGAACTGAACTGCAACCAGTGCTAAGAAACTGGAGACAGTATTCCAGATCGAAGTCATCAATGAATTGTATGTCAACTCCAGTTTTGGATTGTTTCAGATCGCACAAGTCCGATGGGACCAAAAACAAAAGAATCCATAAGAAAAGACCTAGCATGTACAAAAAACAATAGGGAAATGCAACAAATATCAGCTACAGTTCCCTGAATCGCAGAGACTCATTTTGAAGCCTAATTGACTGCTACAAACCAAGGCTCCCAGCAGTTCCTTGAAATTAAGTTTTTCCCTTATGATCCACTACATATAATGAGCTCAAGATACAACTGATTTTACATACACTGCACAGCTGATTGAATATCCTCCAGATGAATGATATGGTGTCAGGGACACTAATAGAAGTACAAAAACAAGAGAAGATAGCCCGAGGAAGTAACATCTCAAATAGGAGCTGAGGAACGATCACTCCATCTTCTCTTCTCATGCTAACTAAAGAGGAGCTTATGTTCATACGCCACCACTTCTCTCATCCCATTGGTCCATTATTGGGTCACCTATCCAGCGCGGGACACTTTACCGACTGGGCCAAATGAATCATTTGCCACATACCAGTCATTGCATGGGTATTGGATCCAATCTTTGGCCTCTTCAACAGAAAGCTATTTCACTGCAGAGGCGCTTCGATGCAACCCAGTCATTGCACTGGTAATCTTGCCACTCGAGTGCTTGATTTGGATGCTCGCAGACCTCCTGGGACGGGGCATATAGAGTGCACTGAGCATCTTCTCCATACCATCGACAGTGAACCTTACATACCTGCCAGTGCTTCCCTCTTGCTCCACAAGTGGCCCATAGTTCTGCAAGTAGCTCCGGTAAGTAGGAACAATTGTCTGGACCACAAGATTGCATGCCTTCTCCCGCAAATCCTTGTCCGGTATAACCCAGGATGATTGCCTGCAATACATTTCATCAAAGCTTGAATTGAATGTCTTGAGGCGCTGCTTCACCAGGTCCCTCGCCGTGGCTCGGCCCTTTGAGATTAGCTTCGAGGGCCTTGACAATGTTAAGCACCGCCTCAACAAGCAACCTGTCATTGAATGCCTCTTTGCGCCAGCTGCGATGGATGGTGAGGACCTGTCCAAGCACAGGTCTGTATTGGTCACCGAGTAGCCGGTTGCAGTACTCAACAACAAAGGTAACTAAGCGCGGCACACCCGCATCAGATGGGGGAGGCATTTGCCGCTGTAGCTCCACCTGCACAATCAACTCCTCAAAGATCTCAACGGCACCGTCTATCAACAACTTCACAAGGTCCCTTGTCTGGCTCTGAATCTCTGCGCATGCCTTACCGCCAAACAACCTATTGAAGTCCAGCCTCAGCTTATTCAAAGAATCAAAAACCCCCAGCAACCGCTGGAGCTTGATGGGGTCCTTCTTGGCATCGGCAACTGCACGCCCAAACCTCAAGAAATCAAGAACACAGGCCTGCGCTGCCACCTCCGCGAAGCACGCAGATGCAGCATCCTTGTGCTGCCCAAATACCTTGACGCAGAGCTGGCGCTCTGATTCCAGGAGGCGGCGCATCACGAACTCCAAATGCCGCGCCCACATCTCAAGGGCAGGCCCCAACGCCTGCGCGTCCTGAGCCGGGTCGCGCAGGTAGTCGAGGCCGAGAGCTCCAAGACTGGCGCTCACCACACTCCCCCGCGCAGCAATGTAAGCGTCCACGCATCGGTCCTGCCTGCCGTTAGCCACAAGGCGATCGAGGATGAGGCTGAGCTTGTGGACGGCGGCGGCGGGCACGCGGGACGGCGCCGCGGCGGCGGAGCCTGCCTGCGGCATCGCGAGCGGCGCGGAGTGGTCGGCGAGGAGGCGGCGGAACTCTGCCTCGAGGATATCGAGGGCGGCGGCGAGGAGCCCGCCGTCGAGGTCGCCGGCGTTGGGCGCCCTGAGCCCGTCGAGCGTGACCCCGAGGTCGGCGAGGAAGCGCGGGTCGGCGAGGTCGCGGTCGCCGAGGTACTCGACGATGTCGGCGAGCCACTGCGCGGCGAGGCCGCAGTTGTCGGCGAGGAACCGGTGGGCCTCCTCGAGCTGGGCAAGGACGGCGAGGTACCCGGGCAGGTCCCCGCCGGCGGCGGCGGGGGCCAGGAGCGGCGGCTCGAGCCCGTGCACGGCGTCGAAGACCTTGACTGGGATTGCGGGCGGAGAGAGATGGAGGTTTTGGTTCGGAAGGATCGAACGGGGGAGGAGGAGGAGAAACAGGAAAGGTGAGGACGGAAAGGGTGGGGGGTTTTGTTTCCGGGCGGAAGAACACGTTTGGGTGTGCTCGCGTGTTTGTTTGCTTTTTGTTGGGTTGCGCGTGTCGTGAAGGGGCCTTTCCTGTTTGTGGATCCCAAATTCACGGTTCTAAATTTACTATGCAAAAAGAAGATTTTTATCACATCAAAATATCATAATATGTATGAAGTACTAAATATAAATAAAATTAAAAATTAATTGCATAATTGTGTTGTACTCTGCGAGATAAATATTTTGAACCTAATTAATTAATTTTTAGATAATTTTTTTCACATACAAACGAAAACACCGGCTGATGTCGGCGCAGACCCAATTCAGGAGCTGAGTGGAGCAATGTTCTGCGCAACTTTCACTGCCGTTGTGCTTACTGCGGCGAGAGCGGGGAGCAGCTAGAATTTACAATGACAGCACACACACACATAAAAAAAAACTTTGGCGGCCTCTGGAAGAAAAAGAAGAAGACAAGAAGCTCTAATGACTGTTTTTCCTAGTTTTACAACCCGTATATATATACTCACTCCAATCAGGCAATCACAATTCAAAGATATATAGGTATAAATAAAAAGAATAAAAGATATATGAGTGAACAATTTAAACTTAAATGACAAATTACTGTTGCCGTGTGCCAGGTAATAAAATGTTCTCCCTTCTGAGGTTTATTGGAGCTTGGGTGGCGATAGAGGGGGGCTTAGGCCCCGTATCTCGCATCTTTTAGGTATCTTTCGAGCCTATATTCCTTTGATTAATGAGGACATAATAGTGTATGGGAGCATCATGTATTATATACATGCGTCAACAAAGGAGAATGTGATTATTATAAGCTGTAGCCAACATTTACGTGATTGCTGGGACAATATAACAGGAGTGAGGAGACACTCTGGCTCTTCACATGTACACTTATTGTTGTTATTAGAGCATCTTCAAGAGTGCCTAAAAAAATAAAGTCCCAAAATAGTTTTGAGACCTTATCAAAAATTATTGGGAGTGAGAAATACCCTTTCAATCAACCGTTTTCAAAAAATTAGACCCAAAAGTAGCCACGTCGTCCATTGTTGGGCCGTTACTTAATTTTTCTCGGGTGGTGAAGAATAACTCGCGACTTTTTTTCTCGATCTTTTTTCCGTGGGGCGGCGGGGGGATTGGGAGTTTTTTTTCTCCGTCTTTTTTTTCCGCGGGGTATTGGGAGCTCGGAGAGGGGAGTAAATTTGGCTCTGAATAGAGTCAGTATTGGGTACGCAAAAAAAGTTGAGAACAGAATTAGACACTGTTGAAGCCTTGTTTTTTAGTTTTATGCCTAAACTAATTATTAGAAGTGTTTATTGGATACTTTTGGAGATGCTCTTAGGATCCACCGACGAATCAGTAAATTAGTATGTGTTAAGGTGGTCTTGCCAGCTTCATTTTCGCTTCTAACTAAAATTGTTCATGTGCCCTAAATAAACCTCTTTTAAATGGTTCTAGTTGGATCAGGTTGATGTTAGCTTGTCTAATCTCCACGAGAAGAAGATAAGAAGTAGGAGCAAAGAGAAAAAAAAAAGAACCATAAGAATATAAGAGGTTGAGAGAGAGAGACTGAGAGAGAAAGAGGAGCCTTAAATTTACTTTCCGTATTCACCCCTTAATCTTGGCCGAATCATTGTCGAGTTGAACGTAGAAAAAGACGACGGTCTGATTTGATTTGCATGTGGAGCCCGGAATGAGATCCAATGTGCGGCGATGGGCCACGCACGTGCAGGCTGCAGTAGTGCCGCTGCTGGGAGCACAAACAAGGTGACAAGCCATAACGGGCTGGAGAGGCTAGCGCAGGAGGAAGAGGCGGCGGGCCTTCTCGATCTCGTAGGCCATCACCGCCGTCTGTCGCAGCTTGGTGGTTAGAGATTCTCCCGTTCGAGCTCTCGCATCCTCGCGCGCACTCTGAATTTTGAAGCAACCAAACAAAGTAGGGCCTTGTTGGGAGGTGGAGGTCTCTTCGTAATCATTGCGTCACTGTAGCATTTCGTTTCGTTTATATGTACGAAAAATTATCCAAAAATTGATTAATTTGGCTTAAAATGTTGGTCTCGTAGAGTACAATAGAATTGTGCAATTAGTTTTTGATTTCATCTATATTTAGTACTCCATACATGTTATGGCATTTTGATGTGATGGGAAAACTTCTTTTTACATAGTGAATATGTGAGTTGTTTTTTTGAACTGAACAAGGTCTAGGATGCAAAAATACAAAATAGATATGACGTGGCCTCAAATTTGTCCAGACAAATTCACTAGAGACAGAGATCTGGAGTGCTTTGTCTCTATTATATTAGTAGTGTAGAAAAAGGGTTAGCAATTGAAAATAAAAATGAGAACAACAGCCGAATACAAGCTGTGGCGACAGTCAGAAACCGTGCGCAGACGTGGACCGTTGGGTTGTTGCGCAAGCGGCCCTTTCAGGGCCCACTAGCCGCAGGCGGCCAGCTGGTGGGGCCCAAAATGATGACACTTTCCGCGCACGGGTACAGGTCCGTCCAGTGGTGGTCAAATCTTGGGTCTTACCCTTGGGCCCAGGTCTGTAATAAAAGAACCCACCGGGCCACCGCAGGGGAATAAGAGACTAATTAATGCACCATACGTGGGCCTAATGCTCAATTTTCTTGCGAGCTTGGGCTGGGCCCCTTCTCAACCCCTATAAACCCGCCCCCCTGAAAATTAGATTCCCTGTTTTGCTGCTTTCTTTTTTCTTGATCTTCTTTTTTCGGCCTTTTTCTGAAACTTTTGTATAGCTAGACTATATATCATCTGTTCATCTTCGGTGGCCAGCTCAGGTCTAGTGCTTCCAGACACAACTTGAGACCGGGACAGCCGTACAGGGCGCAACAGCTCGTTGATGGTCCTAGAGAAAGAAAGAAAGATTTGCCAAAGACGTGCGTAGCATGCACGCCGGACAACACAGCAGCTGGCAGACAAAGATATTTGTTCCTTTCAAACTTTTATTATTACGAGCCAAATTCAGGGATTAAAGTTCATCGGTGAACAGAGAAATAGAAAAAAAAAGACAGACGGGAACTCAGATCCTGGGCTGATTATTGCTGCCACTACCCAGACGCATGATCATATATGATACGAGTTGTATGTGAATCTGAAACGCAATGAGCTAGCACGAATGGCACACGGTTGAAGCAGAAGCGGGAGGCAAGCAGCCGGCAAAGAGGCCATGAGAATCATCAGAATCCCGGGATTTACGCTCTTTTGCCTGGGGACTGGGGCAACCTGGTGTCCGGACGGATCCGGAAACTCGTACGTAGAGCCGGCCAGGGCAGGTGTCGTGGATCGTGTTCGTCTCGCGCCTGATTGATTGATAGAGAGACGAAGACGAGACCGGCGCACTCCCATTCCGGAGTTTCTGGACCCTGGTAGGAGTAGGTCCCTGGCCTTTCCATTCCCGTGATTGACGATGCTGCACAGGTCAGGAGCATTCCCATTCCGTCTTTCACTTCAACTCCTGTTCCTGTAGCAGACTAGCTGCGCGAGCGCGACGCGGGAACCTCGCCTCGTATCCCCCGCGGCGCACACGTGTCCACGCCGCGTGCGCATCTCGAGGACAACACGCGTGTGGTCGCCGGCAGACGGGGAGAGATGGCCGGGAGCGGGATCCAATGCGATGCGAGCGATCTCGAACAAAGGCAGGGGCTTCATCTGCATGTGAATACTACGGAGTAGTGTAGTACGTACTATGTGATTTCCTGGGAGATTCCGGAGACCGTCCAGATACACTGGCTTCACTGGAAATAAGCGTGTCCACTGTCTCCTCTCTTCGTTGGTTCAAGGAGAAACGCGTCTGTTGTTTGTCTTGGGCCAAGTCATTTTCTAAGCTTGCACTGCTTGTACTAGGGGGTGTTTGGTTCGCTGATTAAGAGAGCTTGGCTTGCATCTACCAGCCAGACTGAGTTGGGATAGGCCCGAGACATACATACATGGTGAGCGCAACTGATGTTTGGTTGGCTGCACTAGTACATGATGTACTTATTTTGCAACTAAAAATAGGTACTAAAGTAATAATTATTTGTTTAAATCAATCATGTAGTACTCGTTTGCATTATACTAAACCTTAATTTACTTTAAAATATACTAATTTGCCTTAAAATATGCTAATCATTTGTTCACACCGTCCTTGATTTGCTAATATGCTGTTTCCCGTGAGCCTGGCTCCGGAGAAACGGACTGAGTTCTCATTTCCCGGGAGCCAGGTTTGTTGGCTGCTTTTGCACGCTATGAGACAAGTTCAACCCTTCAATCAGGTAACCAAACATTCATCACCTACATCCATGGAGCCTGGCAGGAGCACTAACTACCGATCTGTTCATTTAAAACTTTTGATCACTTTTATTTGTCTATCTAGTTACTAAATACCGTTTCCTGCATCTAATTACTGTCGATTTTATCAAGACCATTCGTCTAATTTTTTAAAAATGTACAAGTATTATTTTCATAATTTATCATTATGTATATTTATAATAACTTTTAAATAAGATAAATGGTTAAATATCGTGCGAAAAAAGTCAATAAAAGTAAATAGTACTATATTTTTAAAACAATATCTTAAACAAAGTTGACTCGTGACTCCAACTCTATCAGTATATATCGACTAGCTCTAAAACTCGTATGTATATTTTTATCGAACCCGAACAGAGATAAGAGACACCTCATATAGAGAAATCAATTTGAAAGAGATCAACAAAGATTTTAAAGTGGATATTTCACGTGTAAATTCTGTAATGGAGTCATGCGTTTTAGGTCCTCCTTCTAGAGTTTTTCTTGGTTGTCTCTGGTGTGTCTCCTAGAGGGGCACTATTGCGGGTCTGTAAGTAGTTGGTGTCGTCTTGAGACTTGTACTTCATTGTAAAACTGGTAACCCATCACTCTTGCTTTATTTATAAAAGCAGCCATAGCGGCTTTTGGGATATTTCACGTGTAATTCAAAGAAGAATACCGCACATGTGCCCTCCATCTTGTTCCTTCCATGTTTTGTTCAAAATGTACCCGTGTTTTTTTTTTCTCTCGTGCACACTATCCTCGCTAGGCCAATTTTACTTTAACATCGTCAATTCAAAACCATAGCAATGGCTCAACTAAACTCTCCCAAAGTACCAAACGCGTGACGTTTTCGGACGTCGACGTGGTCCGAGAAACTCAACGGCAACAACCAAACTCAACTCGACACCACCGCACCTCAGGCCGCAGCTATAAATACATGGGCGCCGAGCTGTCCCGCCGCGGCGTACACGTCATCACAGGCAGAGAGCGCGCGAGGCCGTGGCCCGTAGCGCGACTTGACCAGAGGAAAGGAGAGCCGGAGAGGGGTCGGCGTTGACCGGGCCCGGCACGTCAGCCTCCCGCCGATCATTCTCATCCACTCCCTCTTCCTCCTCCCTCCCTCTCGCTTTCCCCTTCCCTTCCCCTCCTCCACTACCCTCCTCTCTCTCTCTCTCCTCCATCCATCCGTTTCTTCTTCCTCCCCACGTTACCCGCGGCTGCCCCCCCGCCCCCTACCCTTTTCATGCGCGAGAGGCCGTGGGGACCACCAGCTTCCGCCCCGCGCCTCTCGCCCCTCCCCTCGGTGGTGGTGCTCCTGCTGCTCTTCTTCGTCGTCCTCCTGCTAGCGGGGCGGCCGGCATCCTGTGGTTACTGCCGGGAGGGCAGCGCGGCGGAGGTGGCAGCGCGCATGGGGCTCCACGGGGACGGCCCGCCGGACGCCGCCGCCGGCCACATCAGGTGACCTCCTCGTTTCCCGCCGGGCTCTCTAACCCCCGCCCCCCGTTCCCGTGCGATCTCGTTTGCCGCGCGCGGGTCATGTGTCCTCCCGTCTCCTCCCTGTTTGACTTTTTAGCTTTATAGGAGGCTCTGGTGCCCCTGGAGCGAAGATCCGTGGCCGCGGGGATGGAGTTGTGCTTGTGCTGCCTGTAGCCTCTGGTTGCTTGCGGGTGGATTACGCTGCGGAGCTGAGCTGAGCTGAACCGCCAGCCTCTCAATTGGATCTGTCCGACTCCGATCCTTAGTGTCGAGTTATGGGAACGGATGTAGCGATGCTGACGAAGGTGGAAAAGTGATGCGGGTTATTGCTTTAGGGGATCGTTCAGGAGGCCTCTTCTTCTGTTGATCAGTGAGGACTACCATTTTATTGCCTGTTATGTTGCTGCGTGCAACAACTGATCCTCATCGCACTCCCCCCCAAGGATGCGCAGTGCCAATTCGAATCAAACATACATAGTATGCTGTTTTGATGCCAAATCAAAGATGCGTTGCTTGCTGTTTTGGTTCCAAAGCTCAGGATCTGTTAAGATTTCACTCATTCAATCCGTTTCCCTAGCCAATTATGCATGTTTTCTTGTGGATTTTCTGGTATTTGATACGATGAGATGTTTATCAGTGAGCCTTAAGGATGTCTTAGATTACCAAATGTACCCTTTGCAAATAAAACATTCGTAGCTCTGAGCTTGTTGAATGCAATACAAGTGCTAAACTGATCGCTATGCCCTGAGATTCTCTGATAATTAACGTGTTAAACATAAGCGTCAGTGCTTATGTTTGTTTTTCTACTGTAAGATCACTAGTTGCACTAATGTGTTAAATGGAATTCTAAGTTAAAACAGAAAGAAAAGGTTCTGTTACTCTGATGAACTTGGTGGAAGTAATATGCTTAAATTTTTTCACCAAATCTTCTATCTTTGAATATGGAGCACGTAAACTTCCTATTAGCTAAAATGGATTTATTAATGTCATAGGATATTTGTACTGGATTTCTCTTTATATGATACGGCACAATATCGTCTAGGTTTGAACTTGCAGTTGCTTGACAGAACATTTTCCTTTGCAGTAACAGTGAAAATGGCCGCTTCATATATGGAGTTGCAAGTTCTCCTGGGAAAAGAGCATCGATGGAGGACTTTTATGAGGCAAGGATAGACGACGTTGACGGAGAGAAAGTTGGAATGTTCGGCGTATATGATGGTATGTATATATTGCCTAGTGACGTTAAAAGTAGTACCAGTTCCTTTGATTTTCATAACGCCAGCACTCCTTGAGGAAGCTTATATTTGGAGCTGTAAAGTGAGCATTGTTTTCTGTTTCTGTAGGTCATGGTGGAGTGAGAGCAGCTGAATATGTCAAGCAGCATCTTTTCAGCAATTTAATTAAGCACCCAAAGTTCATTACTGATACCAAGGCTGCTATCGGTACGCACACACAACTCTGGTGGACTTTATGCTTCTATTCAGAGATAGGGCGATCTTGATTTCTCCTGTTATTTCTCTGCAGCCGAAACTTACAACCACACAGACTCGGAATTTTTGAAAGCTGATAGTAGTCACACTCGAGATGCTGGCTCAACTGCCTCAACAGCTATTATTGTAGGTGATCGTTTGCTTGTTGCAAATGTTGGAGATTCTAGAGCCGTTATTTGTAAAGGAGGACAGGGTAAGTCTATTATCTGTAACATAACATGTCTTAGTGTCTTGTGTACCTATAGTTTCACTCCCATCAGAAACTTTCAAATTATTATGTGCTGTATCATTTCCTGTTTGAGTATTTCCCCATGATGCATGGATAAACTGGATAGCAGGTTCCGGTCATACTCACCAGTTTAATGACTCTTCTAATCTTGGCCTGCAGCAATTGCTATTTCAAGGGATCACAAACCTGATCAGTCAGATGAGAGACAAAGAATTGAGGATGCCGGGGGCTTCGTTATGTGGGCTGGTAATGATTCCTCTGAGTTTATCTATAAAAAAAGAAATTATCTATGTGAACATGTGCCAATTATTGTTATTTCTACTGTTTGATTATTGGAATTTTATAGGGACATGGCGTGTGGGTGGTGTTCTCGCTGTCTCCCGAGCGTTTGGTGATAAACTCTTAAAGCAATATGTTGTTGCTGACCCAGAAATCAAGGTTTGCCAGCTTGGTTTTATTTTCTTATGGATTGTCTGGATAGTTTCCTAAACATATCATGGTTAGGAAGTATTGCGAGTTTATAAGTGCCTAGAAATGGAAGTTGTATGATCAGCAATTGTGATAGCCATGTGAAAACGATTTTTTTCTGTTACTACCAGGAGGAGGTGGTCGACAGCTCACTTGAATTCCTCATCCTTGCTAGCTATGGACTCTGGGATGTGGTCACTAATGAGGTACCTAGAAATATTTTAGCATATGATATTCTGCACTTTGGCTGGATATCTGATGTAATTTATCTCCCAGGAAGCTGTTACCATGGTGAAGCCTATTCAGGACCCTCAGGAAGCAGCAGACAAGCTTCTCCAAGAAGCTTCCAAAAGGGGAAGTTCCGACAACATCACAGTTGTCATTGTCCGCTTTCTTTATGGAACGACCGCTGGCGATAACTCAGGCGAAGATAAAGAGCCTGGAAATGACCAAAACTACTAGTTGCTCATGGCCCTGTTTAGTTCCCTATCCCATCACCAAACTTTCAAAAATTCTCTCTCCAAACTTCACTATTCACCTATCACATCAAATCTCTCTCCTCATGCATGGAGTACTAAACGTGGGTAAATAAAAAAACTAGTTACATAGTTTTGATGTACAGACGAATCTTTTAAGCTTAGTTAGGTCATGGTAGGACAATGTTTACCACAAACAAACGAAAAGCGCTACAGTGTCCGATGTGACATTTTCACTTCACTTTTTCTCTTTTCACGTGAACTAAACACCGCCCATGTAGAATCGTGCATGCATTCTTCTGGCTGTTGTATCTGATGCTTGAAGTAGATGCACTGCATGTGTCAGCGCATCTGTTCTGCAAGGAAACTGACTCGTCCCAACTGTCATCCTTCTGCTGTCCATGCTCCTGCTGGCCTAGATGGCAATGCCGGAGCAGGACGATGATAGGGCTGTGTTGTTACTGTATGATCCAAGGTGAACTTTTCCATTTTCATTAAGCTTTGTAATGTAGCTTTCCGTGCTGTTGATTCATGAATCGTGCTAGAGATTTCCTTCGCAGCAAGTTCATGTAAAACTGTCAGAACGATTTGAAGCAAGCTGTACACTGCAGTATGTAACAATTAATCTCCCTACATTTGCTCTGTTTCCTTTTGTTGTTCAAACTCCAGAATGTGCTACAATATATCATATCACTGTCTGTGCAACCAAATCAGAGAATGGTGTTTCTTCTTCAGAGTTGTCTGTTGAGCTGTGCAAACCAACCTGCTGCATAAACAGCTGCTCCAGGGAGGGTTCATGCTGCCATCTGCTGTAGCTTCAACTTGGTCTATCATTTTCCATGACGACGACTTCCTGTTGGCGCCCCTAAACTGCTCTGGTGAGTTTGAGCCATCTTTTTGGCTCTCTTATTCTTGGTCTGGACTCTGGAGCCAGTCATTAATCTATTGCTCTACAACAGCAGCTGTTCCTTAACCTCTCCGTTTGTGTTAGGTTCATGACAAGAGTTGCCTTGCCCCATCGTGGTACCTTGTGGTCCTGCGGAGACCATAGGTGTCCGAACTCTGTAAAACAATTTTCCTGCTTTGATGGATGATAATGACGTGCTATTAGCAGCTAGGACAATCACAGAATGCCTCCTCCTGATGTGTCCCTGTAAAGCATATTATTCCAGCAATTCAGCATTTAGTTTATAGGCATACAAACTTTCAGTTCTTGCGCTTTTTTTAGATCAGTTCTTGCACCTTTGTTTCAGTTCATATATGCTTTATTTTTATATCTTAATTCAACATGTTGCGACACCATGTTTATTACATGCAAAACTCTATGGTTTTCTTTCCTTTATATCAGCATTTTCTCCGTGTTATAGACTTCCCTAACAAATCATACTAAATATTTTCAGCATATTCATGCGATGGAATCAGCATCAAATGCACTATGATAATAGCCTATATGATATGCGCTTCCTAACCTACCCAATCGTGTAGGAACCGCGCCTGTCCATGTTAAGTCACCCAAACAACCTATTGTGTTGATATAATGCAATCTCTAACATCAACCATCTTATCTTTTGTGTCATACCATGCGCATCACATTATGCAAACGTGCAGCCGTAAAAATGCTAAACTATATAAAACCACATGAATTGCCTAATTAAGATGGATTAAACATAAAATTTCATGAAGTTGAGTTATATAATGTTTTTAATCAGTCATTTATAATTATTAGATTAAACTTACATAATTCTTTAATATATTTTACATAATTCTTTAATATATTTTTTGAATTGGAGAATTTTTCAACTTCAGATTGGTAGGGGCCGCGCGAACGCGTACCCCCTCTGCCACAAATTACGACGTCCACTCTCCTACTTGAGGAGATGGTAAGCTAGCGCTCCTCCGAAGTGCAATGGAGGCCACTAGCCTAGGCCATGAGTGTTCTTGATCGCTCATTGACCCCGTCCAGGTAAGTATGGAACAACGTACACCCTGAGGCTAGTTTTGGAGCCTCCCCTCCTCGCCAGCATGTTTAAGGAAACGATACGGGACTAAACTTGTGTCTTTCCGCAAGCTGTCCAGATAAGAAAGTACTCCGTATCGTTTAAGGCCGGCCCAAGTTGGCTAGCACAGTATTAGTTGGTGGTGTTGGTCAGCCCGTTGATCTCCTCCGCAGGCCCATGCTCGTTGATTGACATGCATGGCCCAAGATGGCAGCATGGCTAAAGTCCATGCCGATGTCGGATTTTTGTGTGACCACGATAGAGGGCGTCTCGGTACTTTTGAAGATTCGAAAACCAAATTAATTAAACTGCGTATTAATGTATTATATAGCAGTTCATACTCGTAATTCATCGAGGTGTACACCATGCTACCTGAGCAAGCTCCATCTTGTCTTCTGCACCGAGGCTCCTTGTAAGCGTAATCGAACGGGCATCGTGCCTGCGTGCTGGTGCTGCCAGCAGGAGCAAGCAGAGGCTTGTTTTTTTACATGTCGCAATGCGAGGTCATCGGTACTACACCTCGTTCCAAAATAATATTCGCTGTCTCACAATATTTGACCATTTCTCTTATTTTAAAAATCATGCAAAGATTATTTATTTTATTTATGACTTAATTACTTTTTCATCAAAGATACTTTAAATATGGTTTATTATTTCGTATATTTAAACTAATTTATTGAATAAAGATGAAGGGTTAAACATTATGGGAGAAAACGTCAACAACGTATAGGAATTTGGAACATAGGCAGTATATTTGACTTTGAGTGAAAAACACGGTGTACACATATTCCAGATAATAGTTCCAAGTTTATCATAACAAAATCTATACTTGTATATCTGCATGTACAACTTGGCCCACATTCGCAAAAATAAAAAATGTACAAGTTGGCCTGAAAATGCGAGATGATATAATTTTTAATAGTTGCTTATTCATTCGACAGCCCATACATTTAATTATTCATACCAAAAATTGGGTGAGCAAAGCTTGCGAATTATATTACTCCCTCTGTTCTAAAATATAGACCGTATTAACTTTTTTTTATCTAGATATGATATATACCTAGTTGTTTAGGTATCTAGAAAAGGCAAAACTTATTTACAATTCTTGAACTAAGGGAGTACTACTCAACTTTTAGGTTAAATAAATGCAAACGAGGAATATTGGCTAGGCTTCTGCCGTAAATTAAGCCAAGGCGCATGCGTGCATCCAATTCAGGCGTCAAGCAAGCAAGCCGGGCATCATGGATTTGGCCTGCATCTCGCGCTGTCGTTTCCTAGCTCCATCCACCACCTACCTCTCGCGTCGTCGATGCTCTCGCCTCAATTCCTTTCACATCTCGAATCCGTCTCTGTCTTGAACATTTGATGATCATCACGCTCGTCTATGCTGACGAATCGCAATGCTTACCAAATAAAAAGGATATATATACGGTCACTTGCCAGATCTCTCGTGGATGTGACGGAATTCGTGTGCTATCATTGACGATGGAGAAAAGCTAAGGATTTTCTTGCATCAGAAACTAGTGTGTATGCCACATTCAGGAAAAAGGGTAAACGCCTCCAACTGGTCCATTATCTGGTTGTGTCTGCGGCTCACTTTAATTAGTCCCTGTTGGCCACTCACTGGTTTGGTCTTGGTCACCTCGCCTTTTGTACCTTAATTTGTTAGCACGTACAAGAGATCTAATTCCACTAAATGTGATTTTTTTACTTTGTGAATCCGTATATAGTAACTTGATCGGTGAGCATGCATTTTTATGCATTTATTCATTGGTCAAAAGGAAAACTTCCTAACACACTGTCCAGCCCTTTAGCTTCCAATGAACTTCTATAGCCATCGTTTTCAGTATTTTCTAGAACTTAGGTATCTCGGTATACACATTTCCTGGAGTATGTATAATATTTTCTAGAGTAACTGTTTGTTTCCTAAAAACATTATTTATGTACTCTCTATTGCATGATATAGAATTTTGGACATTTAGGATGTAATCTAGCACACTGTGCTACCTTTATTATATTACTAGCTATCAACTTCTGAAAACATATATTAGCAACGAAAAACAATTCATTTCCCTTACCAAAAAAGTTCCACGACAAAAGCCAGAATTATCCCTCTTATATATAATATCTTTGGAGATGAAATATATAATCGAAGCCATGATATAGGAGAATCCCGAGTCTCCGCTGCTCTCTTCAGATCTGCTTTCTCAATCATTTATATTTTTTTTGCGAGGAACTTTCTCAATCAATTAGAATATAATTCAAATGTAGGCATTTCAAAGAAAATAATAATTCAAATGTAGATTCGTCGGTCTGAGTAGTCACAACTATCAGCATCTGTAGAAAAGGGACGATGGGCGAGCTTTTTTTGACTCAATCTCTGGTCATTGGCAAATTTTTACCATGCATTATTCACATTGGCATCACAGCATATAGATAACAATTAATCATCAACGTGTTCCGCAGTGCATCATATGCTGATGAACAGAGAATAACAATGATTTACTTTTGGTTAAAGCAAATCGGGCCATTTCTATAATCAGTTAATCACTATAATAAACAAGCTACGGATGGATAAAGGAACAACCATCATCTGAAATAGTCAAGCTGCAGTACTGAGCTCTTGGGGATTACACGTATACGTACACCAACCCATGCATACACAGTCAAAACAGACGTAAACCAAGCTAGTGAGACAATAGTACAGAAGTTGTGATGCAACGGACGCGGGATCCCGCGTACATGTCCCAAATTGTTCGATTACATCTTGTTCTTCCAAGAAGGTACTAGGCACTGATCGACTTGGTCTAGAGCTTGCATGCGAATCAAATTAACTTAGGCAATCAAGCACGGTAAGAAACTTGTGTGTACACCTTAGTGCATGGAAGGAGTGTTTGTAAGAAGTTTATGGTCCTTTCTCGCATGTGTTCTAGACGGAGTAGTCATCGATATCATTAATATCAGAGATTTTGGATGATGAGAATGAAGTGGAATTGGTAAAGATGCATCATATATATGCAGCATATTCTTTTGCAAAAGTGATGCGTGCATTGCCTCCTTGTAAAAAAAAGTGATGCACCTTCTTTTGTTGGCAATGTTGCTCTCAAACCTTGGTTTTTGAGATGGCCGTGTCTGACAAGTAGCTGAGTAGTCGGCGCAATTTTCAGCAACCGCGGCGGACCGAACCAAGAAATTCATTTCTTGCTACTTCGGTTTTTCTAGATCATATCCTAATCATAATTAATTTTCATGAGGGTCGTCAATAATCTCCAATAATTGTCAAAATCAAGAAATCGTTGTGAGTATATATATAGGGCAAGAAACTATTTATTTGTCCCCTTTCTCCCCATTAGGCCAGTCTCAGTGCAAGATTTCACTACACAGTTACCTAGACTAGAAACAGATAGTTGTGCCAAAAGAATTTCATGGTGACGAAACACCTCTCACATACCATGAAACTCTACCTTCTCTTATATGCTACATCAGTACATTTAATATCATAAAACCCCTCAATAAAACTCGATCATATCATCGGCATGCACTACTCGATGGAAGATTAGTACATATATCCAGACTACTAGTCTACTAGAGCTAGTTCTTGTTTGTCTTGGACATGGATGCGTCGTCTTCCTTGACTAAGAACCAGCGTCATCATCGGAAAATGATGACGAAGAGAAAGAAAAAAAAAATTGTTGTACGAGTCTACACATATCCCTTTTCCAAGGTATAATAATGTTCTTTTCTCTGTTCAACGATCTCGATCTGCTGCAAGATTGGAAAAGAGCAACAACATGCAGGTGATACGCCGGGGAGGCTGCCAGCTTCTGAGCTGATCCGGAATTGACCAGCGCCATGGCATTGGCACGTGCACACCCAAGCACTACTCACACGTACTACTCATATGGACTTGTTGGACCTATATATACGGAGTATATGTCCTATGCATTATTGCTGAACGCAAACTTTTCCATGTTTGTGCAGTCACATACAGGTCGTACGTGCATGCATCACCACCCGGCTGCAGTATTATTGTGTCCTGCTAAGACTGAACGATCGACGTCGTACTCGTACAGCACCAGAGTAAAATCCAACGGAAGGGTATATTTCCCATGGGAACATGTGACAAAGTATCACACACGTTCTTTTGACCGAAAAAAAATTGACATGTAATAAACGGTGTGGTACAGGCCTAGGTAGACCGTACAATAAGTCAAAAACCTAATAATGAATTTTTGAAGTCTATATATTTTAAAATAAAACTAGTACTATATCCATCTCGACATGTATGTAGATCCATAAAAATACAAGTATAAACATAATTTTTATATGAGGCCTCTGCGCGCTAGCGAAGTCAGTCGGCAGTGGGAACGGCAGGCGCTCACAGACCCTCATGTTTATCTCACAATCTTATTAGAGCGACTCCAACAGTTTCCCAATAACAATCCCCTTTTCCTGTATTCCTAGTTAATGGGGATTGAGACGAAAAAACACCTCTCCAACAGATCCCCTTTCCATTCCCCTTTCCCTATAATTTTTTCTCAATCCCCTTTCTCACCCTCCCTTTCCCCTTTCTTTTCTCAATCAACTCAATCTTTTCCTCAATCCCCTTTCCTTCTTCTCCTTCCTCTCTCCACTGTCTTCCCTTCCCTGCCACCGGCCCCTGCACCCCGCCGGCCACCCACGCCACGCCGGCCGCCCGAGCGCCGCACGCGGCACGCGCCGCCGCGCGCCGCACGCCATCGTCGG
>OAMR01000259.1:1419802-1429823 GCA_900205405.1 Echinochloa crus-galli | reverse complement strand
CGCGTGCCGCCTCGCGCCGCGACGTAGTTGAGCGCCGCTCCACCAGCCCCGCGCCGCCGCCCGCACCGGCCCCAGGTCGCCGCCCGTACCGGACCCGCACCGCCGCTCGCACCGGCCCGCCGCCGCCGCTCGCACCGGCCCCGCGCCGTTGCCGCTCCGGTCGTGCGCCGCCGTCCTCCACACGAGGCCCATGGTGGTCGCCAGTGTGGGAGGTGTGCTGCCGCTTGGAGAAGAGAGAGGGGTAGAAGGAGAGGGGAAGGAGAGGGAAGGAGTTGTTTAGTCACTAACAAGTAGGTCCCACCTGTCAAGGAGATGGAAAGGGGAGAAGAGAAAGGGAATCTGCTGGAGCACCTCTCCCCAATATGCTGAAAAGTTGAAAGGGAATTCCTCTATAGCAAAAATAAAGGGAAAGGGGAAAAGGGATCTGTTGGAGTTGCTCTTAGGTCCTAGCTCATTTTAGCTAAAAACTAAAATTATCGAACCTGATTTTTAAAATTATTTGGCTAAATTTTAGGCCCTTTACCTCCCCTCCATGAGGGGTAGTGATGTTTTTTTCACACACGCTCCAACAAAAAACTCGATCGGTCATTTTTTTTCGTCCTCAAACTCGATCGTGAATCGTGATCGTCGAACCGCGCGGTTTGCTTCCTTCCCAACCCAACTGATCCACACCGCAGTACCACGCCCGTACCGCCGTACAACGCAAGTCAATAGCTCCATATCATCACTATTGTTCGTTCATCCGTCAACGTGGCAGATATTTTTGTACTAAATATAAACAAAGCCTACTAAGCTAGCCAGGTAGCCATCATTTTTCAATGAGAGTTCAAATATTTTACGTGCGTTGATGTATTATATATGGTCAAACATAGTATTTACTGATGCACGTATGTAACAATAATAAGTACCCGGCCGGCCCATGCTGTAGGTTAATTAAAGAGGCTAAACTCTTGATAAATGCAGTAATTCAATATTACTCGTAAATTGTCATCGGTTTCCCAACAATGGCATCATTGCTACTCGCTCTGATCTTGACTTCCAAGAAACCGACATCTATTTGTAGCAGCAGCTGTTTCCTGTTCTCGATTAATCAATCAACCAGTCAGCTTCTTCCTCAAGTCCCAAGCACATATCAACATGTAATTAAACTAGCAATTAGCCCCATTGATTATAGTATTAACCTAACTATAATTGTCCTCTTGCTTGCCCAACCCCCAGTCCCCACAAGAAACCGTACGCGATGACCGTGTCCATGTCCATCAGGTTGTCCTGCCACTGCACTTATATATATACCAACCACACCGTCGCCACCGCCGTAGCAGCTCGACCAGTCGCCATGTCCAGCCTCACCACGGCCGGCAGCATGAGCATGGAGGAGCGCTCCGTCTCCGCCGTGGAGGAGTTGGAGTTGGGCACGCACCTGTCCCTCGGGATCGCCGGCGGCGGGGGAGGGAGTAGCCGGCCGCCGCCGCCGCGGACGGTGCTGCTGTTCGGTGAGGTGCTGTCGCTGCCGGACGACGACGACGGCCGGGAGCCTACGGCGCCGCCAGCGGGCAGGGGGAAGACAGATCGCGGCGGTAGTGGCGCCGCTGCTGCTAGGCAGAACAAGAAGGCCAGGAAGTTCCAGGCCACGGAGGATGACGGTGATCGCCGGAACCTGATGACGAACGACGACGGCGGCGGGAGGAAGAAGCTCCGGCTCACCGCCGCGCAGGCTGCCATGCTCGAGGACAGCTTCCGCGCCCACAACATCCTCGCTCACGTACGTTTAGACGACGACATGCTCGATCATTTCATTCTTTCCGTCAAGAAACGCATGCTTATATCTATCTGAATTCTTAAGATAAAAATTCTTTTTTTTGCGTTCGTCAATTCGTCGACTAATCAACAATTCAACAGCCATGCGATCCAAGTTTGCTTTTGGTTTCGATCAATCTGACGGGGAATAATTAACTGAATTTTCTCTCGTGTGTGGAATGAATCGATCAGTCCGAGAAGCAGGAGCTGGCGCGGCGTGTGGGGCTGAGCGCGCGTCAGGTGGAGGTGTGGTTCCAGAACCGCCGGGCCAGGACCAAGCTCAAGCAGACGGAGATCGACTGCGAGCTGCTCCGCCGCTGGTGCGACCGCCTCGCCGACGAGAACGCGCTTCTCCGGCGAGACCTCGACGAGCTCCGGGCGTCCGCCGCCGTCTGCGCCGCCTGCTGCGACAAGCATGCCGCCGTGGCCGGCGCCGAGATGGCAACTGCCAACTGATGAGTGATGACCAAGTTCGCCGCCGCCGCCGAGATGGCCTGACGGAATGGTAATTGATCGATGATCGTGCGCATGGGGATATGATCGAGCGAGCGAGCTCCATTGACGACGACGACCAATATGATTGACCATGAGCGCATGCAATGAATCA
Source organism: Echinochloa crus-galli (assembly GCA_900205405.1). Classification (NCBI taxonomy): domain Eukaryota; kingdom Viridiplantae; phylum Streptophyta; class Magnoliopsida; order Poales; family Poaceae; genus Echinochloa; species Echinochloa crus-galli. The sequence goes on along the minus strand of OAMR01000259.1, from coordinate 1,427,419 downwards.
ATGCAGAATTAATTTCGACCCCATGCGGCACCGGAGAGAGATGATGTTCCTCTTGGCCTCTTGGGGAAACGCTGCTGGAAGAGGATGGGGATAGAAAGAAACTACAAGCAGCAGCTGGGAGGGAGACAAGCGGCAGGGAGGAAACTACTCGAAGACACCATTATGGCTGAGACGAAAGGCAACATGTACCCCTTGGTAAGAAACCATGTACTTTGTTTCTTGGCAATAATTGCTAAGGTACTTCAGAGGAGAAGATATTACCTCTTGACTAAAGGAAATAAAAAATAGTGAACGTGGGCGTGATGGACCTTGACGTGGCCTTGCCTTGCGCGTGCTTTGCCGTTGGTCCGTGTAGGCGTATTTGTGGACGTGACTGCGTGAGCGTGTTGCCGTTGCTCTGACTCTGTGTGGATGTATTTGTGTACGTGAGTGTGTAATTGTGTATACATGTACGTGAAGGATTTATGCATATAGGCGTGTCGATCGGCACATGGATGCTGTAGAGATGCAACATCGAAGGATCATGAAAATACAGCAATACTTAGTTTGCGATATATTCAGTAGTATTAGTTTCACGGAAAAGAGAATTAGCATATTCAACATCTACCCCAGAATTAGAGGAATTAGATCGAATAACGACAAATCTCACGAGTAACCGGATCATGAGGATTGGCGCCGTTTCCTGTCTTTCGTGGGCGTCCGAACTCCGCAACCGCAAGGAAACGAGGCACCCCGAGATATCCGGCATTTTCTCTCCCTTTCTTTTTTTTATTTTCTTATCATTTAGTTATTTGATTGTTTTATGTGTAAAAAATCAAGGGCTGTGATTTGTTTAGGCTCTTACCTTCTTGGAGGTAACATGAGTACCTTAGCATAGCCCTTGTTTCTTACCAAGAAGCCTGGGAGATAGGGAGGAAGTTGCTCAGACAGTTTCTCATCTGGGTGCAAGCAACAACCGGCCCTGCACGCACGAGTGCCACGACAGGTACATGCAGTGGCGGAGCCAGGCCAATGTTTTAGGGGGGCTGAGCCAAAGTAAAATTGTGATTAGGGATGCTAAACACCATCATTTGGCTGCTTAAGCTGCTGGACAACGCTGATGGCTCAAGGGGTGGCGTCGCAACACTCCCAGATCGAGACGACACTGATGACGATGAGAAGAAGAGAGGAAGTTGGTGGCGGCGTCGTGGGCGAAGACGAAGGCGAGAACTCCCCACCGCCCCGCCGCTCCGCCGGAGGATCTAGCAGCAGCGGAAGCCCTCCTCCAGATGGCTTCCGGTCGTCGTCCGCCCCACGTGTGATATCTCGATATACAAAATTTATAGATAAGATGTAATCTGAGTGTGGGGACATGTGCCCCTTCGTAAGAAACCATGTACTTTGTTTCTTACCAAGAAGCTTCCACTAAATAGAGTTTTTGGTTACATACCATGTACTGACAGGTCCGCAATTAAGGAGTTTTTTTTGACAAACTCATGAGCTTTGATTCATTAACATAAGGATAAGGATTTACATTCATGTAGCCATACTACAAAGTATGTCAATCTACAAAGTACGCCAATCTGATAATTCACTCACCCAATCTAAAATAGAACTTGCTCTTGAAGACATGGTAGCACACACCTGTGCTAAAGAGTTTGCCTCCATTAATTCTAAGAAAGACAACATCAAAGGAAGAAAAAGCCAGCTCCCAGATATCGTTCCAAATTCCAGCGATTATGGTCCTTCTCATTCCGGAGAGACATGGCCAGCGCTTGAATATCCACTTCCAATAAGACATTACCACAACTCAGCTGAGCTGCATTGCCAGTCCCTACCAAATACTCATAGTTTCTTAGCAAGGAGCCTCCGCTACCTGAGCCCTTTTCGTTGACAAAACCCCCATCAAAGTTCACTTTGATCCTGCCCTCCTCCAGCGGCTTCCAAGACGTACTACCGTCCCCGGGCTTGCACTGTCGGTTTGTTCCTTGTCTCGAGGCCCCATCTTGTCTTCCACCATCTTCGCAACATGCTTAACCGTGGCCATAGGGTTCTAGTGATCACTGCCATGGTTCCGTGTGTTGCTTAACCTTTTAGTTATGTTCTCTTTTAGGAATTGTGTGTTTTATTTTTTAGTCTGTTTTGGAGCACTCCCCTAATAGTTGTCTAGTCTTTGATTCGTCGTTAGAGGCGTTCCATAATGTGTTTTTTCACCAGTCCTTTTCTCCGAGGAAATAACAAATTGCATAGTTATTCGGCTTTCAAACTCATCAGTTTTCTCAGCTAAGCCAAGTCTTTTGTTTCTAATATAAATCTTGTACCAAATTAAATGCCAATACCAATGCTAATATAATGGTGATGATGATTGCTTTTATAGACACACTGCTTTGCTTCATATGAAAGCCAGAAGGTTGTATTTGAAAAAGAAAAGATTGTATATTGGACCTTTGAGGAGGAGAGAGAACGTATCACGGTAGTAATAACTCGATCTGCTGGTTAAAATGAAAAATATGAGTATCGGCTGCTTTGCTGCCGCCGTACATTAGGACTAGTCCTTCTCCACGGACCACGGTGATATATGGTAGGTGAAAAAGAAGGGCGGCGTCAGGTGCCCATGGTTCTCGCACGCTTACGCACGCGCCCACGACCCTTGCTCCTATACACGTGTGTGTGCAAAAGCCAAGGCATGGATGCATCCAATTCAGGCGTCAAAAGCAAAAGCTGGGAACATGATGGATTTGGCCTGATGCACACCAACTTCCCGAAGATGCTGTCAGCTCGTAGTCTCGTCTCAGTTCCTTTCAAATCTTTCGACTCATCATCTCACGCTCTCTTGAATTTTTGATGTGAGGATGATCTCTTCCATGCTGATGATGAATTCCATTTTTGCTTACCAAAAGGATATGATCTCGTGGATGTGACGGCATGGCGTGCTATCATTGACGATCGAGAAAGGTGTTTGCATCAGAGACCAGTATATATTTCGTTCAAACAAAAAAAAAGAGACCAGTATATATATGTAGCAATTCTACGTTCAGGAAAAAAGGAAAAACGCCTCTAACTTGTCCATCTGCTGGTTCTGTCTGCAGATCACTTTAGTTTTAGTCCTTTTTGTCCACTCATTGGTTTCGTCTTGGTCACCTCGCCTTTTGTTTCTTTAGCATGTATAGAGAACAAAATCCATTTTAACTTTTAACTTTGCGAACCGGAAGCTTATATTAACTTGGCTGGTGAGAGTGCATGCATGTATCCAGGTCAAAAGGAAAATTTTCAGCAAGCACTTTCCAGCTTTCTAATTCACAAGATTATTATAAAATTAAATTCTGTTGGAAATGAGCTTATTTTCTACAATTTAGATCTACCTGTACACATTTTCCAGAATACTCCGTACGTACGTAATAACTATTTTGTTTCTTCAGCGCACCATGCCCCCTTTATTATTATTAACTTTTGAAAACAAAGACTACAGGAAAAACTTATTCCCTCCTCATGAAAAATATTTTTCATGACAAAACCGTTTATTCCTCTTAACACATAGCACATGTCTTTTGAGACAAAATATAATTGAAACCATATGATGCTCATAAGGGACAACGGCGAGTCCCAGCTACTATCTTCTACTCTTCTCGATCATAAAGAATATAATTCAAATGGAGATTCATCTGTTTGTTGACTCATAACTATCAGCATCAGTAGAAAAGGAACCGTGTTATCAATTTGTTCGACTGAGAGAGCGAGCCTTTTTGACTCAATCTCTGGTCATGGGCAATTTTTGCCCATGCATGTGCATTTTTTATCATGCATTGTTCACATTTGCACCGGTGCATAGACTTATATCAAAACATACTCTATATCAAATAACGTAAAACTACCAACTCTGACGTTTTCCACAGTGATGCATACACTGATGATGAGCAGCAGTAAGAATAGCAAGATTGCAAGAACCGGGGTCTCTCTATGAACAGGTAAAATATTAGGTTGCTGTGATCAGTTAAAGCAAATCGGTTCATTTAAACAAAAGATTATAGGATGTCTTAGCTACACGTCCTTTTGGATGTGTGCTTTTCTTTGTTGTGGTGGTATCCCGTGCCCCTCAATCCTCTCCCTCAACCCTAATTTTCCACAAATCAGCCCAACCATAGCAGATCTATAACAGATGCATTCTCATTGAGGATGATTGAAGCCGGAAATAAACTTTCCATCATTAAAAAACAAAATAATGGCAAGAAAAACTATATATACGTACCTGGCCGCCCTAGAAAGAATAGCCAGAACTAGCTAAGATAGTATAAGATGGATATCTAAAACAAAAGATAAACAAGAACAACTACCAGCTGCCAAAACAACCCTTAGTAATACTGAACAATATAATACTTAGTACAACAATCAGTTTCAGCTAGAACAAAGAGACGCATGTATGAAATAAGTCAAGCTATGCAGTAGTACTGACCTATACTCTTGGCGGGAATATCACTACACCAACCCATGCATACATAGTCAAAACAGACGTAAACCAAGTGATGCAATAGTACAGAGTTTGGATGCAGCGGACGCAGTACAAGTTTCAAACAGTCGGATTCCTTCCATCATGCTCCAGGAAAGTAGGCATCAACGCATTACTTCTCTGGACCGTGCTTTGGCCAAGAATAACCTAATAATGATAAGGCCGGGAAGACCTATCTCGCCCATGTCCATTATATTCACTGATAAAAACGACAATCATGCATGAAAAAAGGAATAAAACTCATAGACATGATCTGATTCGAAAACAACAAAGTACATGAAAGGACTGTTTCCGACAATGTATGATTTATGATCCTTTTCTCACGTGTGCTCTAGACGGAGTTGTCAAAGATTATTATCAGGGAAAATTTTCTTCTGTTGGTAAAGATATGTACTCTTTGCTTGTAAAAAAAGTGATCCAATTGTCTCTCCTTGTCAATAATAACTGAAGAACGTTCTTTTATATTGGCAATAATGTTGCGCTCGAAGGATTAGGATCCCCGGGTACTCTTAAGGAAGAAGACTGAGTCCTAGTATAGGACTCCACATTTTAACCGACTAGTAGGAGACTTGCCATGTAACCTTCCCCTGGAATATATAAAGGAGGGCAGGGGTCCCTAGTTCGGTGGAGGAGACTACAAACAATACAATATACAATCTCAATATAGGACATAGGGTATTATGCTATACTGACAGTCCGATCCTCTCTAAATCTTTGTCCTGTCATCGCGTTAACCATCAAGTTACAGGTCTGACGATCTCCATAAACTCTCTGCCCTAGGCAGGTATGCCGATGATAAAACATCGACATTAGGCTTTTTAGATGTCCATGTCTGTCAACTAGCTGTGTTAGAGCATGTCGAGACTCTATATCGTGTTAGCTAAATATGTCCATTTTACAACCTTCAACTATGATAACAGTCCGATTTTCAACCTTAAACTATAAAACTGGATAACAAAGGCCATCCAACTATCAAAACCGTGCAAATTTAGCCCTTAGGTTGGTTTCAAAGGGCTAAATTTGCACGGTTTTGATAGTTGGATGGCCTTTGTTATCCAGTTTTATAGTTTAAGGTTGAAAATCGGACTGTTATCATAGTTGAAGGTTGTAAAATGGACATATTTAGCTAACACGATATAGAGTCTCGACATGCTCTAACACAGCTAGTTGACAGACATGGACATCTAAAAAGCCTAATGTCGATGTTTTATCATCGGCATACCTGCCTAGGGCAGAGAGTTTATGGAGATCGTCAGACCTGTAACTTGATGGTTAACGCGATGACAGGACAAAGATTTAGAGAGGATCGGACTGTCAGTATAGCATAATACCCTATGTCCTATATTGAGATTGTATATTGTATTGTTTGTAGTCTCCTCCACCGAACTAGGGACCCCTGCCCTCCTTTATATATTCCAGGGGAAGGTTACATGGCAAGTCTCCTACTAGTCGGTTAAAATGTGGAGTCCTATACTAGGACTCAGTCTTCTTCCTTAAGAGTACCCGGGGATCCTAATCCTTCGAGCGCAACATTATTGCCAATATAAAAGAACGTTCTTCAGTTATTATTGACAAGGAGAGACAATTGGATCACTTTTTTTACAAGCAAAGAGTACATATCTTTACCAACAGAAGAAAATTTTCCCTGATAATAATCTTTGACAACTCCGTCTAGAGCACACGTGAGAAAAGGATCATAAATCATACATTGTCGGAAACAGTCCTTTCATGTACTTTGTTGTTTTCGAATCAGATCATGTCTATGAGTTTTATTCCTTTTTTCATGCATGATTGTCGTTTTTATCAGTGAATATAATGGACATGGGCGAGATAGGTCTTCCCGGCCTTATCATTATTAGGTTATTCTTGGCCAAAGCACGGTCCAGAGAAGTAATGCGTTGATGCCTACTTTCCTGGAGCATGATGGAAGGAATCCGACTGTTTGAAACTTGTACTGCGTCCGCTGCATCCAAACTCTGTACTATTGCATCACTTGGTTTACGTCTGTTTTGACTATGTATGCATGGGTTGGTGTAGTGATATTCCCGCCAAGAGTATAGGTCAGTACTACTGCATAGCTTGACTTATTTCATACATGCGTCTCTTTGTTCTAGCTGAAACTGATTGTTGTACTAAGTATTATATTGTTCAGTATTACTAAGGGTTGTTTTGGCAGCTGGTAGTTGTTCTTGTTTATCTTTTGTTTTAGATATCCATCTTATACTATCTTAGCTAGTTCTGGCTATTCTTTCTAGGGCGGCCAGGTACGTATATATAGTTTTTCTTGCCATTATTTTGTTTTTTAATGATGGAAAGTTTATTTCCGGCTTCAATCATCCTCAATGAGAATGCATCTGTTATAGATCTGCTATGGTTGGGCTGATTTGTGGAAAATTAGGGTTGAGGGAGAGGATTGAGGGGCACGGGATACCACCACAACAAAGAAAAGCACACATCCAAAAGGACGTGTAGCTAAGACATCCTATAATCTTTTGTTTAAATGAACCGATTTGCTTTAACTGATCACAGCAACCTAATATTTTACCTGTTCATAGAGAGACCCCGGTTCTTGCAATCTTGCTATTCTTACTGCTGCTCATCATCAGTGTATGCATCACTGTGGAAAACGTCAGAGTTGGTAGTTTTACGTTATTTGATATAGAGTATGTTTTGATATAAGTCTATGCACCGGTGCAAATGTGAACAATGCATGATAAAAAATGCACATGCATGGGCAAAAATTGCCCATGACCAGAGATTGAGTCAAAAAGGCTCGCTCTCTCAGTCGAACAAATTGATAACACGGTTCCTTTTCTACTGATGCTGATAGTTATGAGTCAACAAACAGATGAATCTCCATTTGAATTATATTCTTTATGATCGAGAAGAGTAGAAGATAGTAGCTGGGACTCGCCGTTGTCCCTTATGAGCATCATATGGTTTCAATTATATTTTGTCTCAAAAGACATGTGCTATGTGTTAAGAGGAATAAACGGTTTTGTCATGAAAAATATTTTTCATGAGGAGGGAATAAGTTTTTCCTGTAGTCTTTGTTTTCAAAAGTTAATAATAATAAAGGGGGCATGGTGCGCTGAAGAAACAAAATAGTTATTACGTACGTACGGAGTATTCTG
>OAMR01000259.1:1394348-1418577 GCA_900205405.1 Echinochloa crus-galli | reverse complement strand
CACGGTTTTGATAGTTGGATGGCCTTTGTTATCCGGTTTTGTAGTTCAAGGTTGAAAATCAGACTATTGTTATAGTTGAAAGTTGTAAAATGGACTTTTCCCTTGTAAAAATAGAAAGCCATTTAAAATAGCTAGTGAATGAGGTGGGATGGAGAGCCACTAAATTTAAAGAGTAGTATGTTGGAAACGTTTTTTCGCTAACAATAGCTAAATTTAACTTTAGAACATGATTTGGCTAGTTTCTTGGAGATGATCTTAGTACGTCCTATCAATTTTCAGCAACCACGGCGGATCAAATTATTCATTTCTTACGCCGCTGCGGTTTATATATCTAGATCATCTCAATCATATATTTCCTTTGTGGGCAATCTCAATCATAATTATTAATTTCCTTGAAGGTCGGTCAATATTAGAATACAATAATGTCGAGATCAAGAAATATTGTCGTTGTCATGAAGCAAGAAACACTTTGTTCATTCATCTCTCCTTTCTCGATGATCCCCCATTACCCATCGTCGGTCTGCACTCTACGGGATTCATCCAAACTCAAACCAGTTCATCCAGACATGATTGGTCCTTTTCCTTGACCTTTTTTTTCTATGAAGTCCTTTTCCTTGACTGAGAGAACATTAATTGTGATGAGTGGCCAGAGCGTCATCATCGGAAAAACTGTGCGTTGCAGGTAAAGGCCGGCCGTATAATGGGGTTTCTCCCCCTCTGTTCAACGATCTCTGCTGCAAGATTGGAAAAGAGCAAGATTATTTCAGCAGTGATAAGATGGGGAGAGAGGCAACCATATGTACCAGCTTCCGAGGAGCACCGGCATTGACCAGAATGGCACGTGCACACAACACGGTGCAGTGTTGTCTTGTGAAGACTGAATATGTAGGCCATACGAGGACTCAAATCCTTACTAATGAATACGGAGTATATGACGACTACCTTGAGCTTTGTGTTCAGAATTAAGCACGTACTCGATCAAGTTAGAAGCAAGCGATGCTTTGTGTTTGCCTCTGGTTGACCATTTCAAACTTTAGTTATAAATTACTTAAGTTTGAAACATGTATGTAAGAACTTAACATGCAAGATTCCTCACATGTTAAGTTTGGATGTTTGAGAATGATATGAGTATATTCATCTCGACATGTTTATCGATTTTCATAGAAAGTATACTTTTGCTGTCCTTTTATAAATATCTTGTGACAAACGGTCAATGTCGTACCATGTGGACGTCCGGAAAATCATTTATTTGTCGTGTGAGAAAGTAAGTTCCTTTATTAGCTAGCGCTAGTTATATAAGATGTCCCTTGACTAGCTAGTCTTAGTCTAGGTTGACGATAGCCGATGAGCTTATGGATGATGGTTCTCCTAAATAGATAAGTTACTGCTCGTGGATAGGTAGAGCCCCACCGAAGTTTTCTTTAAAATTTGTACTAAATACGTATAATAGGAGAGGCTCAACTATTATATTTGTCTATTTAAAGAGGTCATAGTGATGTTATGTCGATATAGTTTTATAGTTCAGTCCCCCCTAAAATTTTTCCTGGCTCCGTATCTGATTGACGTCTGATGGATCGTGTAAGATTGGTTGCTCGGCGACACAAGTTTTTTCCTAGCTAGTTTGTGTGTGCTAATTAATACAAATTACACGTACGGTGTGGATCCCATATATATATGTATGTATGGAGTCACTTTTTAGTATCCTTCCAAAAATATAAATATTTTAGGACATCGACAATACACTGCTACTTTGACTAGTGATATCTATTTCATAATAAACTAATATAAATAAAAAGAGTTATATTATATAGTTGGCTTCGTTGTGAATTTAGTAATTTTATTTTTGGATTTTTTAATTCTATGACTTTTTTGTATTGGTGGTCAAAGCTAAAAATATTTTACTTGATCAAAAACCATAAATACTTATATTTTTAGAGTACGCCTAATAATTTGCTAAACAATTATGGAGTATGTACGTATCCAGATACATAGCAAACAACTGTATGCGAATTGGAACGGAGAGAATATTGATTAACGTGGTGAATAATAAATATAATAACTAGATCATCATCATCATCTCGCCCTATATATATCTGGCGTACGTGGTCGATCATTGGTGCGTACACATACATGCATGTGTGCAGTGTACATACGGTGCTGGTACGGTGGCGGCGTCAGCTGCATGCAACGGCGGCCGCAAGCGGGCGTTGACCTGCTGTTGGCGACGGTTTAATTTGCATCCACACGTGTGAGGTCGTCACTGCACGCCGCATGCACGACAGTATACTCTACAAGCAGTCAACAAGCACCCTGCATGCACGGCAGGTCAACAAGTCTGCTTTTTTGTCAACAAGTCAGGATCGACGAACCGGCCCGAGGCAGCCTTGCTACCAACCAAGGACCAAGGCAACCTGCCCCATTCCATTGCACATATATATATGCTCTATATCTATCGTCTACACACTGCTTGCTTCTGTATCTGTAAGCCATAGAATGCAAATTAACAATGAACGAATATTATCGGCTGTTGGTTACTGCCGTACGTACGTTAAGACCAGTCCTTTGCCACGATGAAATCTGGGAAGAACAACGGCGTCGAGTCCATGGGTCTTGCACGCATCTCATCATGAACACACACTGCTTGCTTCTGTATAGAATGCAAATTAACAATGAATATTATCGGCTGTTGGTTCCTGCCGTAGGTTAAGACCAATCCTTTGCCAACGATGATATGATATCTGGGAAGAACAACGGCGTCGAGTCCATGGGTCTCGCACGCGTACGCACGCATCTCATCATGAACACACGTGTGTACAAAAGCCAAGGCATGCATGGATCCAATTCAGGCGTCAAGCTATATGATGAATTATTCCATAAAATTGCTTACGAAAAGGATATGATCTCGTGGATGTGACGGCATGGCGTGCTATCATTGACCATGGAGAAAAAAAGGTTTGTGTCAGAGAGAGCAAGAATTCCACGTTTAGGAAAAGGAAAAAACGCCTCTAACTCGTCCATCTGGTTTTTCTGTCAGCGGCTCACTTTTGTCCCTTTTGTCCACTCATTGGTTTCGTCTGGGCGATCTCGCTTTTGTCTCTTTAGCACGTAGAGAACAAATTCCACTACATTTATATATGGTCCATTTTTTAACTTGTGAATCAATTATACTTTAACTTAACTGGTGACCACATATGTATTCATTGGTCAAAAGGGGAAACTTGCTAACATATTCAGCACTACCGCTTCCGGGGAATTTTTTAGCCTATTATCTAGAATCTCAATATATCAGTATGCATTTTCTGGAATGCTACGTAATAATGTATTTTTTCTTTAAAATAATATTTATTTACTCGCTCTATTGCATGTTATAGCATATTTTGGATATTTACATGGAGTACTCGACCTATTATTGCTTTTGAATTTTGGAAAAAAAATGTGCTAGCAAAAAGAAACTCATTGCTCTCACCAAAAAGAATGCAATTCAAATCTAGATTCATCGGTCTAGATTCAAATTAGCTATGTACAACTATCATTAAGAATGCAATTCAAATCTAGATTCATCGGTCTAAGTCACAACTATCAGCATCAGTACAAAATGGACGGCATCAATTGTTCAGTTGATAGCAAGCTTTTTTTTTACTCAATCTCTGGTCATGGGCAATTTTTGTGCATGGATACACACTTTTATCATGAGTTGTTCACATTTCCACCAGAGCACAGACTTTATAACAAATAGTAAGCCCTTGTTTGAATCCACCTAGCTGGTTAGCTGTAATTAGCTAGGTTGGATAAGATAATTGGATAGTTGCTATTTAACTAGTTAGAAAGATATTAGATGAGAATTAGTTGTTCCAGTTTGGATCCACCGTGCTAAAATTAGCTAGCTAGCAATTAACTGGTGGATCCAAACAGAACCTAAAACTATCACTACCGTCGTGTTCCACAGCGATACACAATAAGCTGATGAATAGAGGTAAAAATAGCAAGGACAACATTGGAACCGGTCTCACTCTATGAACAGGTAAATTATTACTAGGTTGCAGTGATAAGTAGTACTTAAAGCAAATCAAGCCATTTTTATCACTATACCTATACTTTCCCAGCTCCAGCAAATGACAAGAACTAGCTATGATCAGCAAAAAGAAGAAAAAAAGATAAAGAAGAACAACTACTTTCGATCAGCTGCCAACAACCCCTAGCTCGTACTGAAGAATTCATACATCAATCGAGCTAGAACATAGATCGCCTGAAATAGTCAAGCTGCATGCAGTACCAACCCATGCATACATAGTCAAAACAGACGCAAACCAAGTGAGGAAATATTATTTGAGGATGGGATGCAACGGACGCCGTACATGTTTCAAATTGTTTGGATCATCATATCCCAGGAAAGTACTAGCAGTCACTGACTCGATCTAGAGGTTTGGATGTCAACATGCAAATCAAACTTAGGGATCAAGGCATGCTTACGTGTAAATTAGACGAGCTTTGTTACTTTTTTGAACCGCGCTTTGGCCAAACCTGATGATAAGGGAAGATCTATATATCTTGCCCATGTCGCATGCATGAAAAAAAAAGTAATAAAGCTCATAGACATGCTCTCTCTGATTCGAAAACAACAAGTATATGAAAGGACGGTTTCCAACAAGTGTATGATGTGTATGATGATCCTTTTCTCGCGTGTGCTCTAGACAGAGTCGTCGAGATGATTATCGAAAAGATTTTGTTTCTGTCAAGCGCTTGAATGAAGAAGAATTGGTGAAGATACCTTGTAAAAAATAAGTGACGCACCTTCTTTTGTCGGCAAGACGCGTTGCTCTCGAAACTTGGCTTTTGAGATGGCTATGTCTAGCAACTAGCTAGTTGGTTTAATCCGTGCAATTTCAGCAACCGCGGCGGATAAAGGAATTTAGACCATCCGAATCATAGTTAATTCACATGAGGAACATCCAAATATAATGTCGACATCATCAAGAAATCTTCATGAGTATGGAACAATAAACATCTATCTAGCTATATATCTATCTTTTTTTTGCTACGAACATCTATCTATCTATCTATCTATCTATCTATCTATCTATCTATCTATCTATCTATCTTCTATATCTATGTCATCTAGATCCATAGACATTGGCATGCACTTGACAAAATTCATATACACTCCAACCAGTTCATTCGGACATGATGTGTCATTCTTTAACTAGCACTTAATTACACCATTTAAGCTCCAAGCAAATTGCTAATCTGGGCCCCTCTCATTCTCAGTCCAAGCTCCGCCACTGGTCAATAATTTTTTTTTCTTTGTTAGTGGGGCCAATATTGCTAATTTTATTCAAAATTTAGTCAAATTAAAATAAAAATCAATGCATTTTCTCAAGCAAACAGTGCTAAGTTTCGTCCTTGACTGAGAAGCCTATATATATGGCGGCATCATCATCGGAAAAATGAAGATATAGAAAAACTTTTGCAAGTATAATAATTAAATTTTTTCGACGACTGTTCAACGATCTCGATCTGCTGCAAGATTGGAAAAGAGCATAGATGCATATATATAGCTATCGACAGGCCAGTTTTAGAGCCTGAAAAGATGTCACACAACATGCCACGGTTGTCTTGCGAAGACACTGAACTGAATGATCGATGTCGAACAGAACTAGTATGTAAAATCCGAGACAGATTTCCCATGGGAACTAACCTGTGACAAAACATCACGAGAACACGTTCTTTTTTACCAAAAGAAAATGACATCCAGGCTGAGGCTGTTTCTTCTCCGAAGTCCGAACTTTACCAAAAGAACTAGTAAGGCCTGTGAGGTATAGAGAGGTCGTACGAGGAGTCAAACACGGGTAATTAATAATGTACGACGGCATCGAGTTTTGTCTTTTGAATTAAGCACTTGCTCAAGAGTAGTAGTCAAGTAAGCAAGTGATGCTTTGTGTTTGTCTCTGGTTGACTATTTAATTCAAACTTTAGGCACAAACTACATTTTACTATATATGTTAATAATAAGTTTGGGTATTTCAGAATGATACCAGTACATTCATCTCCACTGCCGACGGCCGCTGCTTAAGGACGTTGACCCCGTGTGCGATAGTTTCCACACGTGTGAGGTCACTAGGGCCGCGACTTCCGTCCAAGGAGTCGGCGTGGGTGGCACGGAGTGTCCCTTCCTATAGAATTTAGATGTCGTTTTGAATAAAAATTTAGTCAAACATTGGAAATATAAATCACAAATAACTTTTAAGTTGTTGAGTTTGAAAATATATAAATCACAAATAACTTTTAAGTTGTTGAGTTTGAAAATATAAAAATCATATGGATAGATTTATCTTAAAAATATTTTTATAATAGTATACATATATTATTTTTAATAAATATTTTTGTAAAAATAAAAATTCAAAGTTACGTTTTAAAAACGGTATCGTTATCCAAAACGACATCTAAATCATATATTGAGGGAGTAAGTATGCATGCATATAATCAGAACAATAATTAAATTATTAGGAAGAAGAAACTAGATGGAGGACCCTCTTAATTTGTTCTTATCATGAGACTCCTAATTAATACTAGTTGCAATGCCCGCGCGGCACGCGCGTGCTAAACTCTATTCTACACATTTGTCTCAATTAATGTGTCACGCACGTTTATTTGTGACACGTAGGTACTAAAATAATGTCACTTTAGTGGGCCATGGTAAACAGACCGGTCATGCGAAGCACTTTTAAAAATACTTTATATTCATTCTCTCATGTATAGAGAACTTTGTATTCTCAAAACTCAATAGTTGTTGCACGTGCGCACGCACGTGTGTATATATTAGATCACCGTCACTGCCTTCATTGTTTTTTCAGATTATGTGCTGAAACGGTAAAACCATCAGAAGGAATCTGGGTTAGATTCTGACGGTTTACAAAAAAGATAATAACTTCGACTTAACATTATTCCTTTGGCAAAGATAAGTCGGACTAGGAGAACTACCGAAGACCAAACCAAGGCACGTCGTGCTTTGGCTGCCCGTTCGCAGCCTCGCAGGTGTCGCATATATGTTTTCTGATTCCATTCCGTGCAGCACCTAGCTCTTTCCTTGCTTTGTTTTTTCTCGTCAAGTTGTTATTTTCTTAACTGTCGGTGACGCCATCTAACACTGAAATAATAGTGTCAATTAATTTCTAAACTAAATTTTAAAAATGCTATACATATACTAAATTGAAAAGTCGAAGTTGGCTGAACATGTTCTATAAGAAATCTTCTCAGATCAATTCACTCGTCAAGTTGCGTGCGTACCCACCTCCGGCCAGGTGGGCCCCTAACTCCCCACGTGCACACAATTATCCCGTATTGCTAATAGACAAAAGATTTAAGAGTTTTTCTCCATATAAATAAAAATCAACTAACTCGAAAAATAATGTGCCTCTAGATTTGAGAATAGCTAAAGCTCTATATACACACGTGCGTGCGCACGTGCAACAACTATTGAGTTTTGAGAATACAAAGTTCTCTATACATGAGAGAATGAATATAAAGTATTTTTAAAAGTGCTTCGCATGACCGGTCTGTTTACCATGGCCCACTAAAGTGACATTATTTTAGTACCTACGTGTCACAAATAAACGTGCGTGACACATTAATTGAGACAAATGTGTAGAATAGAGTTTAGCACGCGCGTGCCGCGCGGGCATTGCAACTAGTATTAATTAGGAGTCTCATGATAAGAACAAATTAAGAGGGTCCTCCATCTAGTTTCTTCTTCCTAATAATTTAATTATTGTTCTGATTATATGCATGCATACTTACTCCCTCAATATATGATTTAGATGTCGTTTTGGATAACGATACCGTTTTTAAAACGTAACTTTGAATTTTTATTTTTACAAAAATATTTATTAAAAATAATATATGTATACTATTATAAAAATATTTTTAAGATAAATCTATCCATATGATTTTTATATTTTCAAACTCAACAACTTAAAAGTTATTTGTGATTTATATATTTTCAAACTCAACAACTTAAAAGTTATTTGTGATTTATATTTCCAATGTTTGACTAAATTTTTATTCAAAACGACATCTAAATTCTATAGGAAGGGACACTCCGTGCCACCCACGCCGACTCCTTGGACGGAAGTCGCGGCCCTAGTGACCTCACACGTGTGGAAACTATCGCACACGGGGTCAACGTCCTTAAGCAGCGGCCGTCATTATTTTTCGAGTTAGTTGATCTTTATTTATATGGAGAAAAACTCTTCAATCTTTTGTCTATTAGCAATACGGGATAATTGTGTGCACGTGGGGAGTTAGGGGCCCACCTGGCCGGAGGTGGGTACGCGCGGGACGGTGGGTGAAAAAAGTTTTGCGGAGAATGAACTAAAAGCGCCTGGAACATGCAATTTTTCTAGCGTTTTTAGTTTTTCCCTCCCACCAAAGCCCGACAGGTGGGTCCTCTGTGAGAGGGTATGGGTGGGTTTTTTGGTGAAAAGTGTTTTTAATTCTCTAGGATGCTTTTAGTATAGATATATTACTTCCGCTAGATTGAAGTCGCATGATCCAAAATGGATCTAGCGCTTGGTTGTGGACATGTTGCTAATCTTTATCCTCTCTGTTCTCTCTCATAAAGGTATGAGCTTATAAAGCTTATAAAAGCGGTGCAACAAGACGATGAAGAGCCGTTGGCACCGGAGATGGTGGCAAAGATGCCGGCTATGGCTTCTTGCACAGCTCTAGTAGATTAGGGTTCGGGGGTAGGGTTACCTATGGCCTGAGGGTGTAGAGGGAGCTCCAGGGCAGCATGCCAGCCCGACGACAGTAGTCAAGAGGAAGGGGGAGTGTAGGCAGTGAGGCGCTGACAGAGCTAGATGGCGGTATGGCCTATTTTGATAGTTAATAGATGCATCATTGTGTGGTTTTTAGACTGAAGTGATGCTAGGTCTATTAAATGTTACTAAAGTTTTAACAATTTTTACAAGATAAATTAATTTTTAGTTATCCCTCTAACAAGCTGTTTTTTTTATAATTTGGCTCTATTTAAACATCTCCAAGAGACTAGCCAAATCATTTTCTAAAGTTAAATTTAGCTATTGTAAACAAAATGTTTTCAATGGACTCTCTAAATGACTCTCTAAATTTAATGGCTCTCTATCCCACCTCATTCGTTAGCTATTTTTTTTGCTAGCCTACCTCACTGGCCATCTTTACAGAATCTATTGAATTACCCCCATTGAATTAGATGGCTTTTTATTTTTATAAATGGGCTATAATCTCTATATTTAGTTAACATAATATAGAGTCTTTTGAAGATGCTATGCTTCTGCGTATTGTTGGGATCAGGCGGGTAGAGGAATAGAGCTGAGGAAGTAAGTGCTAATTAACAATTTGTTTCATTTTGGACCAAGAAAAGGAATAAAATCGTATGCGAGACTATTGTTGGGATTACGTACACGTATACGTACAGACAGATCAGAGGTACTATACGTGAGCAGAGATATATATACGTGCGTGCATACATGTATCTTCATGCACTGAGGCACGTTAATTACACGCTTCTTTTCTCCACCGGGATAACTTGATCACATCGTCCTCATTTTGCTCTCTACTCGATCGATCTACATCTGCAAGCAGATACTGAGATACTGGCCATGATGATCAGTCGCTATGCGGCCTAGCCAGGCTGCTGCAAACATGCACATGATGACATGAGTATGGATATATAAATTTAAATTCAACTTCAAGCTAGGCCTACAGGTGAATGGATCATATCATATCCGATAAGACGGCGATGCATCCATTCGTATCCAACTAACAATACTGTGCGGTACATATACTCGATCCGTCTTGTCAACTCCCACCGCCACGTGTCCAACGACCAGCGCTTTCAAGCACCTGGCATGTACGACACGTCAGCGTCTCAAGCTGCTGCAAAACTCACTCATGCATCCACGTTCACCACGTACAGTATAAGGCTCAGTTTGGTAGAGCTCCAAAAACTCCCAGAGCTATTTTTCTAGAGCTGTACTAAATAATTGTGGCGGTGAATCACTTCTAAAGGGTTGGTTGGTTGTAAGAGGTGGAGCTGTTTTGTACATGGCACAAGTGAAACTGGTGGAGTAAAAAAAACCCAGCTCCTCCGTCCACTCCAACTCCAACTCCACCCTCATGTGGAGCTCTCCCAAGGAGGGCCTAAATGCACGCCTGCTAGCTTCACGGCCGGATGGATGATACGGTCAAGCCAATCCCTCGTACTGTATCATCGCTGCTGTTTATTATATTCCTTATGTTTCCAACGTGACGGGTATCATTAACCGATCATTTTAATTTCTTATTTTTCAAGAAAGAAAATGTATGTCGAGAAAAATTTAGCATAGAAAACACCATGTAACAATAGAAAGAGATTATGTAAACGCAACTCCATCTTCCACAGGATTCTCACTGTCGACCTTGCTCCCACATCAGAGCTGCAAGATCAAGCTTCGTTCTCACTCATAGAGAGCAATGCCAATCCTTGAAATTGTTGCAACAACCATAGCCTCAACCACCCGCCATGGCGAATCAAAAATGTTGAATGAACATTGGACACTATCACCACGACAAGGAGAGAGAGAAATTCGCCATCATCGGCTATGATAAAAACGACATGATCGAACAAATCAACAACCCGGATAAGCAACCCAACAACAGGGATCGGATATGCCAAAGCCTCAACCTTCCGCAAAAAGCTGAGAAGAACAATCTCATGGTGTCACCTGAGTTTGTGGAGAAGCTCACACTATGCCAAAGCCACATAGTGCATATAACGCATCCAACCACTTAAATAGGGACAAAAGACCATCTAAACGGGTTTCACAAAAAAAACTTACTCCCTCCATCCGATAAAGATTATAATTTTAAGATTAAAAAATCTCATAAAAGAATACAATTCTAACCGTAACTAGATATCTTATTTATTAAAATATGTATGCACCAACAACCTCCACGTCTAAACTAATGAAATTGGAACAGTTATTAGGGTAGCATGATCATTTACCAATGACACTAATTTGTATGAGAAAACTGGAATTGTATTTTTTTTCAAAAAATTAGAATCGCATTTTTCATTAGACGGAGGAAGTAACTATTTGCCCTTAGATCTTGTTGGATGTACGTTTGTCCCATTGGTTCAGACTTCAGAGTGCATGCTGCTTTTGACAGCCTAGGTACTCCCTGATCACCGTAAATAAATGCTATTTTGTACGTATACTGACGTATAATTACCAAATTAATACTCTTATCACTAGTTTACATGAAAAATATAGTAAAATTATAACATTTTGAGATGTACCAAATGCACAGTTAGGCGTGCGTTTAAGGTGTGTTTGATTGCTCACATAAGCTCTGTTTGCACCGATGGATCCATATAAACTCGTAGAGAATGTTGCGTTTGGTTAGATCGGATGTAAAAATACGCTCTGATCATTGCCCGTTGGATATGTCCAAATTGGACGCTTCCACTCATGTAGGCTTAGTGGATGCATTGCATCTAATTTCTGTATGAGTTTTCTTGAGCTCAGTCCAAATATTGGATGGGGGATGTTACTAGTCAAAGAGTAAACATGCATATTTACTGCAGATATAGTAGTAGCAGTAGCGGCCCATGCATGTTATAGGTTAATTATTGACTCATTAAGTTTAAAGGTACTAAACCGCTTGATAAATATTAGTGCCCTAAATTGTCGTCAGTTTCCCAACAGGGACAGCGCTTGCTCCTTTATTGCCAATTTGTCATACACTGAGACTTGACCTCTCTCTAGAAGAAAATACACTTGATCTTGACGACCAAGAATGCAATTAATCAGCATCATATCCCAAGTCCAAGCACGCATCAGCGTGTAGTTAAGCTGGCAATTAGCTCCCATTGATTGTCCTCTCGCTTTGCTAACCCCCACACGACACCGTACGCGACCGTCCCATTAGCCCTTTCGACACCAGCCACCTGCCCACCTATCTCTATATATATACATATAAATCCAACCACAAGCTCACAACTCGATCAGCGATCGATCGGTCGCCATGTCCAGCCTCACCACGACCGGCAGCATGAGCTTGAGCAGGGGGGAGCGCGCCGTCTCCGTGGAGGAGTTCGCCACCACGCACCTGTCGCTGGGGATCGCCGGCGGCGGAGCGGGGGGTAGCCGGCCGGAGCAGCAGCAGGGGAGGAAGCGGCGGACAGTGCAGCTGTTCGGCGAGGTGCTGGAGCTGCAGGACGACGATGACGGCCATGGCGGAGCACGTCGCCGGGAGCCGGCCACGGCGGCGCCGCCGGCGAGCAGGAAGAAGAGAGATCACGGCGGTAGTAGTAGTAACGTTGCCGCCGCGGCGTCTGGGCAGCGGAACAAGAAGGCCAGGAAGTTCCACGACACGGACGGCGGCGAAGGCGGCGGCGGGAGGAAGAAGCTCCGGCTCACCGCCGCGCAGGCCGCCATGCTCGAGGACAGCTTCCGCGCCCACAACATCCTCGCCCATGTACGTTCAAAGTTCAAACATGCTCGATCATTTCATTCTTTCCATCAAGAAACGCATATGCTCATATCTATCTATCTTAATTCTTAAGATAAAAATTCTTCTTTTGCGTTCGTCAATTCGTCGACTAATCAACAGCCACGATGCGCGCGCAATCCAAATTAAATTTGCTTTTGGTTTCGATCAATCTGACGGGAATAATTGAATTTTCTTTCGATCAGTCCGAGAAGCAGGAGCTGGCGCGGCGTGTGGGGTTGAGCGCGCGTCAGGTGGAGGTGTGGTTCCAGAACCGCCGGGCCAGGACCAAGCTCAAGCAGACGGAGATCGACTGCGAGCTGCTCCGCCGCTGGTGCGACCGCCTCGCCGACGAGAACGCGCGACTCCGGCGAGACCTCGCCGAGCTCCGGGCGTCGGCAGCCGTCTGCTGCGACAAGCATGCCGCCGTGGCCGGCGCCGAGATGGCAACTGCCAACTGATGACTGATGACCAATGGGATTGATCGAGGTCACGGCCGTAGGCGCGTGGAGTCCCAAGGCAGAATTTTCTTTTTTTTTTCTTTCTTGTGTAGATAACCATTTTAGATAAAACATGCAAGCATGCACAAGGATATACTAGTACTGATTACTACTTGATTAATTACCACACCCGCACGAGCTTAATTCGTTTAAGAATATATATAGGGATTTATGATATTCTCGTAACTGACAGAATACAGTATCTGTTCGATGGAACACGTCCATACATATATATGATACGAATGATGCTTCTTAAATTTGTTTCAGTGTTCAATTTCTTTGTTTGTCATGTTCCTTTTTTTTCTTTAATCTCTTACAAGGTGTGTTTCTCTATCTCTACTTCTTTTGATTTGGATTCTTGGGCCAGATACACGATCATATATATGAGCAGTGATATCTAATCGACGGCGAAGTCAGTTGTAATCTCCTTGCCTCTTCTCGGTTGCAAAATTTTGATTGCAAGTTTTACTGAACAATCACACTAGGGATCGATGTCTCACTAACAATACAAAACATGGTAGACGATGATAGTAAAACATTGCCCTATGTAGCTGCTGCTCTTTTTTAGGAAAGAACATAAAGCGTATATATATGTTACTGCATGCTATACTCTGGTAAAATGTAGAGGCTAGCTTGTTCCATAGCCACGCAGTAACTTTTGGGCACCAGTGAACGTCTGAACTTGGATCTCCTCAAAAAAAAAAAGTCTGAACTTGGATTTGGGCCGAGCAAAGCATGCAAATCAGCAGCCATGGAAGATCAAATACCACACGTTTTATTGTCCCTTTCTTTTTTTTTGAACGAACCGCACAAGATAGTGCGTGTTTCATTGATATAGCAGAAAGTTTTATTGTCCCTTTCGGTGTATAAAAAAGTTTTTTTTGAAAAGTATATAGAATTAAAGAAAAGTCAATCAAATCTTCTGAAACTTTTAGCTTGGTCAGATGGATCGATTCATCCTACCAACCCATGAGAAACGTTTCCTCCTGGGGAATCAGAGCAAACCCCAAAAGGGCTAAAACAGAGATGGACACGGACGTATGAGGTAGAGTCTGATTGAACATTCTCGCGGTTTCTGTCGCCGGTAGAGGAACAAAATCAAGCAAGGCGCCAGCTTTGACAACTCTTCAGAGCAGAATCCGTTCCAACTCTTGGTGATTCAGAGGAGAAGACAGACAATTCCACAGTTTTGGAACGCAGGAATTTCACAGGGGAATCGTGCAATTTCCGTCCAAATCCCACGAAATTCCAGCGTTCCAAACCGTGACTTACACCCACCCATCACCTCGGTTGATCAGGAGCTAATCTAATCTATGATCATGAATGATCACGAACACTGATCGAGAAGAGAGGGCCTTAGACCAAGAACGATTAATTACTATACGGCTATTACCAACTGATGGCTACACTAGCTAGCAAATCCTACCGACCTAGATCACTGGCAGCCATGGAGTGATGGAGACGAGGCATTCAGGCATCCTCTTCCCCATTTCTTCTTGGGCGGCGCCGCCATGGCGTGCACGCCATGAGAGGGAGAGAGCGAGAGGAAAAGGGGCCCCATTTCCTTCGCTGCAAAAGCACGCGCGATCTTGTCATCGGTTGTGCAGGGGGTTGGCGCCGGTCGGCACGACCCGCTTGTCGTCGTCATCGTCGCCGGGCAACCCCGAGCAGGCGGCGCCAGCTTTCTTCTTCCCCTGCTTCCTGCACCGGTCGGCTCTGGCGGCGGCGTCGAAGGCGGCCGTGGCGCCGGCGGCGTTCGCCACCGCGCGACGGGCCCCGGGCACCGGCGCACCCAACAATTCAACAGCCATGCGATCCAAGTTTGCTTTTGGTTTCGATCAATCTGACGGGGAATAATTAACTGAATTTTCTCTCGTGTGTGGAATGAATCGATCAGTCCGAGAAGCAGGAGCTGGCGCGGCGTGTGGGGCTGAGCGCGCGTCAGGTGGAGGTGTGGTTCCAGAACCGCCGGGCCAGGACCAAGCTCAAGCAGACGGAGATCGACTGCGAGCTGCTCCGCCGCTGGTGCGACCGCCTCGCCGACGAGAACGCGCTTCTCCGGCGAGACCTCGACGAGCTCCGGGCGTCCGCCGCCGTCTGCGCCGCCTGCTGCGACAAGCATGCCGCCGTGGCCGGCGCCGAGATGGCAACTGCCAACTGATGAGTGATGACCAAGTGGATCGATCGACCTCACGGCCGTGAGTGCATGGAGTCCCAAGGCAGAATTTCCTTTTCATCTTTCTTGTAGATAACCATTTTAGATATACATGCACAAGGATATACGTACTAATTAGTAATTACTACGTGATTACCACACCACACGAGCTTAATTCGTTTAAGAATAGGGATCTATATGTGATGTTCTTGTAACTGACAACAAAATACAGTATCTGTTCGATGGAACACATATATCCATACATGATACCAATGAGGAAATCATGCTTCTCGAATTTGTTTCTGTGTTCAATTACTGCTTTTTGTCATGTTCCTTTTTCTTTAGTCTCTTGCAAGGTGTGTTTCTCTATCTTTATTTCTTTTGATTTGGATTCTTGGGCTAGATACACGATCATGTGAGCAGTGATATCTAATCGACGGCGAAGTCAGTTGTAATCTCCTTGCCTCTTCTTCGTGCCAAAATTTTGATTGCAAGTTTTACTGAATAATCACTAGTGATCGATGTCTCGCTAACAATACAAAACATGGTAGACGATGATAGTAAAACATAAAGCGTATATGTCAATATGTGCATGCTATACTCTGGTAAAATGTACAGGCTAGCTGTTCCATAGCCACACAGTAACTTTTGGGCACTAGTGAACGTCTGAACTTGGTTTGGGCCGAGCAAACTATGCAAATCAGCAGGCATGAAAGAGCACACGTTTTATTGTCGCTTTCGGTGTATAAAAAGTTTTTTTTTGAAAAGTATAGTATTAAAAAAAGTCAATCAAATCTTCTGAAACTTTTATTAGCTGGCCAGATGGATGGATTCATCCTACCAACCCATGAGAAACGTTTCCTCCTGGGGAATCAGAGCAAACCCCAAAAGGGCTAAAACAGAGACGGACGCGGACGTCTGATTGAACATTCAGGCGTTTTCTGTCACCGGTAGAGGAACAAAATCAAGCAAGGCACCAGCTTTGACAACTTTTCAGAGCAGAATCCGTTCCAACTCTTGGTGATTCAGATCGAGGAGACAAAAGACAATTCCACAGATTTGGAACGCAGGAATTTCCCAGGGGAGTCGTGCAATTTCCGTGCAAATCCCACGAAATTCCAGCGTTCCAAACCGTGACTTACACCCTTTTGAATTCGGTTGATCAGGTGCTAATCTAATCTATGATCATGAATGATCATGAATACGGAGAAGAGAGGGCCTTACACCAAGAACGATTAATTACTATACGGCTATTACCAACTGATGGCTACACTAGCAAATCCTACCTAGATCACTGGCCATGGAGACATGGAGTGATGGAGATGAGGCATCCTCTTCTCCATTCCTTCTTGGGCGCCGCCATGGCGTGCACGCATGAGAGGGAGAGAGGGAGAGGAAAAGGTGCCCCATTTCCTTCGCTGCAAAAGCACGCGCGATCTTGTCATCGGTTGTGCAGGGGATTGGCGCCGGTCGGCACGACCCGCTTGTCGTCGTCGTCGTCGCCGGGCAGCCCCGCGCAGGCGGCGCCAGCTTTCTTCTTCCACTTCTTCCCCTGCTTCCTGCACCTGTCGGCTCTGGCGGCGGCGTCGAAGGCGGCCGTGGCGCCGGCGGCGTTCGCCACCGCGCGACGGGCCCCGGGCACCGGCGCACCAGCGGCGCCCGGAGAGCCAGCGCCGTGGACGGCGGCCATGAGCGCGACGAGCGCGACAAGGCACGCGGCGGCCGCGGCGAAGGGCGCCCACCGTCGCCTCCTCATCGCGACGCGCTGGCGCCTGGCTGCGCGAAAGCCGGCGGCGGTGGCGGCGCGCGCCGAGCTGGGTGGAGCTGGAGTGCTGGACGTGCAGCCTACGTGAGCGAAGGGGAGGGGATATGCTGGTAGAGTGGTAGTGGCACTAGTGCATTGCGTCGCAGTGGTAGCAGCTGCTTGCTCAATGCGTGAATGCTGCCAAGAGTGGAGATCGAAGCTGGAAGCAGGAGTGAGAGCGAGGAAAGGAGGTGAAGAAGTTTCTGATGGCAAGTTTCTGAGAGTGTGAGTTCAGCAACGGTACAGGACTGCACCTTACAGGCAGTTTATTTATATATGCTTCTTTATTATAACCTGCTGGTGTCTCTGAATTTTCAGTGCGCTCCCTCTTAAGTTCTGAATTAGTATGCATATCAATTTGTCAGAAATTCTGCGGGATTTATGTCACACTGCATTTTTCATAGTACCGAGTTCTTGATTTCTTCTTTTTCAGATGCAGTGATAATGAAGAAGAAGCATCCTCGCAAAATAAATAAAGAAAGAAAGAAGGAGGAGCAGAGAAGGAGAGGTCAAAGAAGGGTATAAGTACCCGAGTCTCCTAGGACACATGCATACTGATGAAAAAAGCTGCAGTAGAGCCCCATTCCTCTGCCACCAAACCATATTGATGAGCCATCAATCCCCTGTTGCAGCAGAGAAGTAGAGAACATTGAGAGGACTAGGAAGGAGGAAGGAGAGAGCAGCCATAGAGGCTCAATGCTGGTGCTAATTACAGAGAAAAGCATGGATCCGCATTGCAACCGGGAGGAAACAGAGGGCTCTCAGCTCTACGTCTACACTAGGAATAGGAAGCTCTGTTCCTCAAGAGGCCCCTACAGAGCTAAGACAGGGGCTCTCAGTTCTGTCACGTTGCCACCACTGTTGCTGCCATCATCTGATTGGCATTGGCATCGTACATGCTCAGTTATGCTTGGCTTCCTCTCCATTCAATGTACTCCCAGTGCTTGGGCCGTGCCGCTTGTCCGGGCCGTACCAAGGCCCACTCGCTAGAGGACAGGGCGGCCATGCCTTCCATTCCACAGGACAAAAATTTGCTGCAGCTGCTGCTCAATCTCAGCTTCAGTTGAGTGGAAATTCCTGCAAAATTCAGCTGATCCAAAACATTTTTGTTCCGGGTGCTAGCTGACGGAGGGCTTTGCTTGCTTTCAGTTTGGGCAGTAATCAGAACAGGAGGATTGTTTTTGTTTCAATGTTTGTGGCAGATTTGTGCACAAATGATGAGTGAAGGAAACTTGTGGCAGCGGCATGCATGTTGTCCTTCTGAATCCAGCTCTTTTGACCCTTCTCCTGTCCTGCCATCATGCACCGGTTTCGTTGCATAGCCCTTGTCCGGTTGCGATGAACTCCGGAGGGTGACAAGTCAATCAGAGAGTGCCCGGGAGAGACGCAAAGCCTGGGAAAGTGTCTCAAGTACCACGACATCACTGCAGCTGCTTCTGCTTGAGACTTGAGATAGATGGGTTGTAGGTGTAGCTGCAGGAGCTCTACTCTACTCGATCTACACGTATCTGAATCCTTTGATTGAACATGTACATGTATCTGTACATTAGTATTGTACATGTATCTGTACATGAGTACTACGGCACAGTACTGCCGGCATCACCGCGTCAGCACGGCTGTACAGTGCCCATCAAGCATGAAGGTCTGAATGAGCACATCAGTTCCATTCCATTACAACATGTCAGGGCTGCTTGCAGTTGCTGCTGCATCATGCCATGTCTACAGCAGGGGTGTATTCGGACTGCTAGTGACCAGTACACCATTCCACGATGGATCGGATCGCAACATGGAGCTCACTTGATCTTAATGTCAGGTTCCAGGGTTCCAAAAGAAAGGGAGCATCAATGACCATAATACAGATAGTGGCATGACAGTGTATATAAACAGCAGCCGCCCCAATTTTGGGATGAGGCCATCATCTATCTGCCACACGCCCAGAATCATTACCAGTTAGAAAAGGAGCTCAGCTTCATATCAACAGGGCCTCCCAGTTCATGCGCTTGGGCGGCGCCTTCCTGTTCATCAGTCTACACTTCACACAGTGATGATCAGAAGAAAACGTATCAGAAGACCCCACCACTACCAGCCAGACTTTTTTGTTTTTTTTTAAAAAAAGGCCTAAAGGCATGCTGCCAACAGAGTGAATTCAGCTTCCACAAATTCCATGGGAATCCCAGTTCCATAAGCATATACTGAAAGAACAATGTATACAATTCCCAAAACCAAAGTGTCCATCCATGGCTCGCACTGTTATATCAATGTATATGAGCTATAATATTCTTGCTCGTGGGTGACCTAGCGGGCAAAAGAAACACCATACCCAGAAATTATTTTGTCGTCACAGGTTCATATAAGATTTATCTACAGCCAGCTGTACTAAAAGTGCCCTCTACTATACTTATTACTCCCTCTATGCCAAATTATAAGTCATTTTGGTACTTTGAGATACAAAAAAAAATTATTATATATATTGACATAGTATCTATATGCATGGTAAAAAAGTATATATTTAGAAAAGCCAAAACAACCTATAGGGAGAATACTAATTAATGTTTATGTTTTCGGTTTTCCTAGTTCTGTTCCTAAACCTATCCGGGATGTTTAACTAGAACTCTCACTCCTGAATTTCTGAATGCACAAATACAGGATCGTGTAGAATGTGATTGACGTTGAATCAGGCACTAGATGAACATGACTCAAAAGACCATATTGCACTACAAGTTAGTATATTAATAAACAAAAAGAGGACCCCGGGGTCAATTTGATGTACACAAGGTTACTACTAAAGGCATAGGCAAAAGAAAAAAAGACATAATAATTCATCATGTGGACCAAAGATTAGTTAACAGATCACAAACATTAGACGTGGAACGTACCATGGTATCACCTAACCAAAATGCATTCGCTTACAGAAAGGGCTAACACTGGTGCTTAACGAAATTACTTTTAAGAAATATACAGCACCAAACCTTTTCTTCCGGTTACATTTTACAAGAGGGTAAAATAATCTACTTGTCTTCTTCTAACAAGTTAACCCATCTAGCAAGCAGCATGATACCCAAGGTATATTGTGAGCTTGATCGTGCAAACTGTCTTACTTCAATGAGGAGCCCCGGCATGCTGATACATGTAACATGGTTGAGCTGAAGTTGCAACATCTTAGCTCCTGATAACCACACACAAGCTTAGAGCAACTATATTTCTCCTCGGTAACCTCCACCACCAAAGTAGTCTTTTCTCGAGCCAGCAATTGCCATGGACTTCTGGTGCTCCAGCTTTGGACAGTCACCAACACGATGACCAAGCCCACCACAATAGGCACATCCCTTAACACCACTCTCCTTGGCGATTATTTCCTCATCTTCCAATGGGTCATTGAGCTCTGCTAACACCGGTGGAATCCTCTGCTTCGCCTCCTTCAGCAGGTGCTTAAGATCAAGAAGTGTGGTCTCAGTTTGGTTCTTGTTGATGAAGGTAGTTGCTATGCCAGTCTTCCCACATCGACCTGTTCGACCGATTCGGTGAACATAGTTCTCTATTTCAGCAGGCATGTCATAGTTGATGACATGCTGGATGTCAGGGAAATCAAGACCCTTCGATGCAACATCGGTAGCCACCAGAACATCCTTCTTCCCAGACTTGAAGTAGTCAATGGCGTTCTGTCTTTCCTCTTGATCCTTGCCTCCATGGATTGCAACAGCCTCCACACCCTTTAGAAGAAGGTACTCATGGATGTAGTCGACATCGGCCTTGTTTTCACAGAAGACGAGAACAGGAGGTGGAGTCTTTTGGAGGCATTCAAGGAGGTATATAATCCTAGCATCTTCCTTGACATACTCGACTTCTTGAATGACATCAAGATTTGCTGCTCCAGCTCTCCCCACATTGACAGTGACTGGTTGCACAAGGGCATTCTTCGCAAAATTTTGAATTTTCTGAGGCATAGTAGCAGAAAATAGAAGGGTCTGCCTTTGATCTTTGAAATGGTCGAAAACCTCCTTGATGTCATCCTCAAATCCCAAATCAACCAGCCTATCTGCTTCATCTAAGGTTAAGTACCTGCAAAGATCATGGAAGAGAGATGAGTAACTAAACAAAATGTGCGTATACTGGTAGAACAGTAGGAACCCTCAAGAAATGCAGAGAGATTGCCTAATTTATGCTCTATACAGTCCCAACCAAACTGGCTATTTTCAATCAAAGTCGGAACTGAAAATAAAGCTCTGAAACATAGGAAAATGACTAGGCGAGGAACTAGTTTTACTTGTTGGATTTTGAAAAGGGCATGTTCCCAAGACACTGGGCACCAAAAATACATTCAGTAGGAAGAAACAAATTAACTAAATATAACTAGTTCAGGCTAAAATCTGAAATCTGTTCATAGTGACTGGATTGCAGGTCAAGATACTAAGATGGTTACCAGACACTTCATAAAAAGCATCGCTAAACTAACATGCATCACTTCTGAATAGCAACTAGTACACGACAATTGCAACAAAAGTACTTTAAAAAGTCATTGAACTGTAGAACTTTTACTAAAAACATAACTTGATATGAAATGAAAAATTATCCACTCGTACAAAAGAAATCCAACCAAAGCAAATTGAATATATCCATGTAGTGCCATTAACAAACTTTGCGAGCAGGTGTCTGTGTGTGTATTTTTCAACTTATCAGGCACATGGTTCCGAAAAGAATGTCCAAGCTAAACTTTAATATCGGTTACTACAGCTTATAACTTAAAACATGATATTTTTGTTCAGATATTCAGATCCATAGACAGCAAAGCAGATAACATTAAGACATACAACAGTTATCTTGGGAAACATATTTCTGATACAAAATCAAACGCTCACCTGCAGTTATCAAGATTCATCTTCTTCTTAGCAAGCAAATCCTTAAGCCGGCCTGGCGTTGCCACCACAATGTGAACACCCTTCTTCAACACATCCAGCTGTGTCCTCATATCAATACCTCCAATGCAAAGCAGAGGCCTTATCTCTGGGTACCCATCATTCTTGAGTGGAAGGAGGAACTGCTCAATTACATCATAGGTCTGCTTGGCCAGCTCCCGCGACGGACAGATGATCATCCCAAATGGGCCCTCCCCTGGCACAATTGGCATCAACATCTCCTCCTGCAGCGCCACCATGATAAGCGGCAGCACAAACACCAGCGTCTTCCCCGACCCCGTGAACGCGATGCCAATCATGTCCCGCCCGGAGAGCACAACGGGCAGCCCCTGGACCTGGATGGGCGTGGGCTGGACGATGCCCCTCTCGCGCAGCTTCCGGAGCATGGGCTCCGGGAGGCGGAGGTCGCGGAAGTCCCGCGCGGGCGGCGGGACGTTGTCGCCGTCGACGATGATGTGCCACTTGCGGCGGAGCTCGTTGGCCTTGGCGAGCGGCATGCGGCGGAGGCGGAGGGGCGGCTTCCACCCGGTCTCGATCGGCTCCGTGTAGACGATGCCCTTGGCGATCTCGCGGACGGAGCGGAGGGACTTGTTGTCGGAGAGGTTCTCGATCACCTCCTTCTCCTGCTGGATGCGCTGCTCCGTGGCGGTGACCTCCGGAGCCGAGCGCTTGAGCTGCGTGGCCTTGACGAGGAGGCTGGGCTTGGCGGCGGCGTCGGGGACGGAGGAGGGCTGCTGCGCCGGCGGCAGCGGCGGGGGAGGCGGCAGCGGGAGGGAGGAGGCGGCGGCGGCGGATGACGGCGCCGGCTTCGAGAGGCGGAGCTGGCGGAGGCGCTCGGCCTCCATGGCCCGGCGCTTGGCCACCGGGATGTACTCCTCGTAGGAGTCGTCGTCGTCGGGGTTCGCCGCGGCGGCGGCCGAGGCGGGCGCGGTTGCGGCCATGGGCGGCGAGGCTGGGGTTAGGGCTTGGAGACGGCGGTGGATTTGGGGAAGGGCGGGGTGAATCGAGCAGATCGAGACGGGGGTGGATTTGGGAGTCGCGTGCGGAGAAGGAGGGTGGAGTTGCCGACGTTGAGAAGCCGAGTCGGTGGATGCCCATGAGGTAATGAGGCCCAGCCCACAAACAGTAAGGCACGGCCTCGTCCAACTAAAGGCCCGGCTTGGTGCTGTCCAACTAAAGGCCCAGCTTCCTCTAAAGAACATGAATCTCGGCTGAGAGCATCTCCAAGAGCTCCTGTATATCCCGTTGACTAGCTAAAAAAATAAAAAATCATATCCAACAGACTAATCAACTGGATGGATATCTTTTCATGCTAGCTATATTTGCAGAACCAGGCGCGCTAGCCAGTTTTAATATATAGATAATTCATTTTTAGAGAGTCTGTTGGTTTACTCCTGCTTTTAGGAAGCTTTTTATTTTTTAGCTAGCCTCTTAATATTTAAATTTAGTTAGGATTATTGCTAGTCTCTTGGATATGATGCTCTAAGAGCATCTCCAAAAGTGGCTAAAAAGTAATGTCCTAAAATACTAGTTTTGGGACCTTTCAGAAAATTATTGGGAGGAAAAATACCCTTCCAACCAACAGTTCGCAAAAAAACTAGACCCAAAAGCGGCCACATCATCAATTGTGTGGTTTTTGTTTGATTTTTTCCGTGGTGAACAGTAACTCGTGAATTTTGTTTTGTCCGTCTTTTTTTCCGCGGGGTATTGGGAGCTCGGAGAGGGGGTAAATTTGGCTCAGAATAGAGTCAGTATTGGGTATGCAAAAAATTTTAAGAACAGGATTAGACACATTTGGAGCATTATTTTTTATGTATATACCCAAAAATAATTATTATGAATATTTATTGGTTACTCTTGGAGATGCTCTAAGCTAGCCACTCTAATTTTCTTTTCCTCTTGCAAAAGCATGGGATCCCATTGCAACCGGGAGGAAATAGAGGGCGCTCTGCTCTACGTCTACATACACTAGGAATAGGAGGGGCTCTCAGTTCTGTCACGTTGCCACCACTGTTGCTACCATCACCTGATTGGCATTGGCATCGTACGTACATGCTCAGTTATGCTTCGCTTCCTCTCCATTCAATGTACTCCCAGTGCTTGGGCCGTGCCGCTTGTCCGGGCCGTACCAAGGCCCAGTCGCTAGAGGACAGGGCGCCCATGCCATGCCATCCATTCCACAGGACAAAGATTTGCTTGCTTGCTGCTGCTGCTGCTCAAGCTCAGCTTCAGTTTCACTGGAAATTCAAATCCCTGCAAAATTCAGCTGGTCCAAAACATTTTTGTTCCGGGTGCTAGCTGACGGAGGGCTTTGCTTGCTTTCAGTTTGGGAGGTAATCAGAACAGGAGG
>OAMR01000259.1:1380916-1391578 GCA_900205405.1 Echinochloa crus-galli | reverse complement strand
GGAGGGCTGCTGCGCCGGCGGCAGCGGCGGGGGAGGCGGCAGCGGGAGGGAGGAGGCGGCGGCGGCGGATGACGGCGCCGGCTTCGAGAGGCGGAGCTGGCGGAGGCGCTCGGCCTCCATGGCCCGGCGCTTGGCCACCGGGATGTACTCCTCGTAGGTGTCGTCGTCGTCGGGGTTCGCCGCGGCGGCGGCCGAGGCGGGCGCGGTTGCGGCCATGGGCGGCGAGGCTGGGGTTAGGGCTTGGGGAGGGGGTGGATTTGGGGAAGGCGGGGTGAATCGAGCAGATCGAGACGGGGGTGGATTTGGGAGTCGCGTGCGGAGAAGGAGGGTGGAGTTGCCGACGTTGAGAAGCCGAGTCGGTGGATGCCCATGAGGTAATGAGGCCCAGCCCACAAACAGTAAGGCACGGCCTCGTCCAACTAAAGGCCCGGCTTGGCGCTGTCCAACTAAAGGCCCAGCTTCCTCTAAAGAACATGAAGCTTTGGGCCAAACTAAGGGCCTGTTTGGCATGGATTCACTCCAAAAACTCCACGCTGAAGCTAACCAAAGGTAGCCAAACACCCCAGCTTCAAAAAAAAGTGAAGCAGCATAGCTCCATGGAGTTATTGGAGCTCTAGTTCATTTTCTTTGGAGCACCTCTTCAGCAGCTCCAAAACACACGGTTTCAAGCTTCGACATGAAGTTGGAGGAAATTACCCACCAATGCCACTAGTTACGCACGTAGTGGTTCACGTTCTATTTTTCTTTTCCTCCAACTCGACTCCCCCTCCCGTAACGAGTTTTATGCGTGGTCTGTTATTATTTCGGAACCATGGATTTTGGTACTTGTATGTCTTAAGATGTGTAATATATATCTTAAGATAATACTATATGGTTGTACTGTTTGAGCAAAAGCAAAAAAAAACACGCAAAAAAACATGCAATGCGTGTTATTGAACGCAAATGGGAAAACAAAATAGAAGCCCACGAATAGCTCATTCAGTCCACGGAATAGCATCCCAACAGACCAAACTTTCGGCCCAGCCTGCAAAGGGCAAGAATGGCATTCCACCCAAAAACTCTCTTTTCTGGAGCAAACAGTAACTTGGTAGCCAAACACTCTCTACAGACAGCTCCAACTCCATCTAGAGCTAGCTCCAGCTGGAGTTTGGAGTTGGAGCATGAATCTGTGAAGCTGGAGCAATGCCAAACAGGCCCTAATTTTCATTTCGTTTTGCGGAAACTCGAACGAATTACCTGGCTTGTCTTATACAGTAGCAGTTTGTGGCAGCATAACCTTTACTCTCTAAATTATTGATCACTCTAATTTTTCTCTACATCTGGGCTCTTTTTAATTTTAGTTGTGTTTATTATAGAAAATACTCTGTGTATTATAATTCTAAATAAATACACTATGGATATGTATTTCATGGTCGATTTATTATAACTGATTTGGTGTTGTATATGTTGGTACTTTATTCTCTGTTAAAGTTAGATAAGTTAGATTTAGGTCAATAATTTGAAACAGAGTAATATATCTTCGTACAGCACTCTTATTTGAATTTAGGGCATTGACATGAAAAACACCACTTTGGTCAGTAGTTTCTATAAGAATATGCTATTCAATCTAGTAAAATATTTACTCACATTGTTAGTCCACGTAATACCTTGTGTATCCATGATTAAGATTTAAATATTTTGACATGTAGTAATCCCAAAGCGACAATAAAATCATACAAAACTTAGTTTTATCTCCCCACTAAGGAATTTTTTAAACTCTCAGCTATGCCACGTCATCATCCACGTACCCAGACATTTAATTCCCACCACCTCGCCTGCCCACTGACATGTCAGCAACCTTTTGATTTCTAAAACTGAAGCATTTTCGTTCCATCTTAAACTAATTGCATGTCTTCCTTACTGCCTTCATCCTATATAATGGAACACAGCCGCGAGTCTCCATGTTCTAGAGCCGTGGCACGAAAGAGCATCGCCGTTGTGGCTGGAAGGAAGAGTACCCCGGTGCACCCATGATCGTGTTTTTGTTCCCGCGGCAACGCCCGGGGAATCACCTAGTTTATTAACAATGTTAGTATGCTCTATACCTTTTCTTTTAGACAAGTCTGCACGATACTTTGTGTCAATAGTCTACAAGCAGTTAAAAACAATCGCTGAAAAAAAGTTAAATTTGACACAAAATTCCACCAACGAGGTAGCAGTGCAGCACACGCCTAGAAACACGTTTGCATATATAGCAATACTCCTCCATACCACGACGAACTCCATGACGCTATACACAGTAGTAGGGCCACAAATTAACCACGGGGTTAATCGGTAGTAATACAGATTAAATGAGCGCCGCCGTGCATGCACGCGGCGGCGGCGACCGGCGGCGGCTGGCCGGGGAAATTTAATTATAACCAAGGCAAAGACACACGGATCGTGGAGGGGATGCGTCGTCCATGGCGGATTGGATTAGGGTTCAGGCCGACTGGCGGTAGAGGTGCCTGGGCGTGTGCCTGGGCGTGGCGGCGGCGTCCTTCTTGGCGTCGTCCATGACGGTCTCGAAGGCGCCGACGAGGGCCCTGACCCTGCTGCACTGGCGCTTCTCCAGCAGCTTGCTGCGCGCCTCCTCGATCACGTCGTTGCTGCGCGCCACCTCGCGCCGCCGCGGCTGATCCGACTCCGGCCGCGCCTCCATCGCCGTCCTCACCCGGCTGCCCTGGAACCTCTGCTTCGTCGCCTCCTTCTTCTCGTCCTCCTCCTGCCCCGCCTCGTGCTTCTTGATCGCCTCCTTCACCACCGTCACGAACTTGTCCGCCACGTCCTCGCCGGCGGCGGCGGCCTCCGGTTCAGACTCCGGCGCCGCTCCCTTCTTGGGGGACTCTACCTCCTCCGCGGCATCGGCGGCGGTCGTCTCCTTCTCCTCCGCCGCCGCCGTCTTCGTCTCGCATTCATCTGCCGGCGCAACGACAGGCGGCGGCGTGTGATGGTTCATCTCGTGTATGATCTTCTCCGGCACGACCTCGTGGTTCTGCTCCTCCTGCACACCGGGCGAGGCGGCGCCGCCGGGGCCATCATCGTTGCCGGCGAGGTCGGCACCGACGGACACGGCGCACGCCACGTCAGAGACCTTGCCGGTGACCGACCCGGCGGCGCGTTCCTCGCCGGCGGCGAAGTCCTTGCCGCCCCTGACGCGGCGGGACCTGCTGGATCGGAACGCGCGGGCGGCGCGCTGCATGAGCCTCCTGGGCGACTACAGCGACGCGTAGTACGCCGCGGCGGCGGCCGCCGGGGTGAGCGGCTTGGGCTTGGGCGCCCTGCCGGTGGCAGGAGATCCGTGTTGTTATAGAGATCAGTTTTCCCAAGATATAATGGTCGCAATGAGAAAGATAGAGACGCACGATATGATCAAAATTAAAAGAGTTCGGCGGTCCGGCAAGATCAAGAATGCATCAGACAATGAATGATCTTGGAAGCCAAGGACGCCAACAAAACTCTTGACTTTTTTTTGAGGGAACAAAACTCTTGACTTGATCTTCAAGATACCAATTTTAACTTCAACAAACATATCTGCAACACATGCAGATATATATATATATATATATATAGAACAAAAGATATCTTTTTTCCATAGTATACATTGCATAGATGATAGAGGACCATGAGTCCCGTGTAAACTGAACTCCGTGTGGAAGAAAAAAAAAGAGATCCAACGGCTAACAAATTAAAGAGTCCAGCACTCCGGCGAGATCGAGAATGTATCAGCAAATGTTCTTGGAAGCCAAGGACGCTAACAACTTTTGACTTGATCTTCAAGATATCAAATTTAACATAAACAAACATATCTACAAGTCTACAACACATGCATATGGAATAAAAAGATGTTTTTTCATAGTGCATTGAATAAATGATAGAGAGACCACGAATCCCAAAGAAACTAAACTCCGCATGTAAAAAAATTGAGATCCAACGGCTAACAGCAACAACAACGGAGAGTGATCTATCCAAAAAAAAACAATCCAGAGTGATCGTGAGATGGAGATCATCACCTCGACCTTGACCTTCATGCTGCAGGCGCGGAGATGAGGATCACAGGCCTGTTGGATCTGCATGACGTGGCACTAGTCGCAAGGGATGGGGTAGAGGGCCATTTGAAGCCCTCCCAAATGGCCCAAAGGGCGGCGGTGAGATGGAGGAGACGACGATAACAGGGGCAGCCAGCCCAAGGCTAGGCAGGGAGGGAGGAGGAGTCGAGGAGATCGCAATGGCCGGCTTAAGATGAGAGGCAGCGACGCACGTGGCCGCATCGCCGGCCGCTCTCTAACCTTGCCGAGGATTGCATGGTCCGGAGGGTAGTTAGGTGACGGTTAATTCGGTTAGTCACCGGCTATCTTTGACCACCAAAGCACGGTCAGCCACTATCTACACGTTTTATCCCATGCGTGTTTACTGTGGTCCTAGAGAAAATTCAGGCAAAAACAAATCATTTTTTTTATTTTCATACGGAAATAAATGATAATACGATATTCCAATCCAATAAACAAACACAAAAGGGGGAAGAAGATATTTCGGGTCCAAGGCAAATGACCCACTAGTTCTTTCTTCTAATTTTTCTAAGTCAAAATTCCTTTCTTCTCGATGGGGGAAGACGAATGAACCAGAGATATACTCCGTATATGTAACGTTCACACCTGACCCAATCACCCAACGAACACGGCTTTCCACCGGCGAGTGGTGCTCCACCGCCCCCATCTCGTCCGTCGAGTGGCCAGCGGACGGCTGGATGCGTGACATGTCAGCAACCTTTTGATTTCTAAAACTGAAGCATTTTCGTTCCATCTTAAACTAATTGCATGTCTTCCTTACTGCCTTCATCCTATATAATGGAACACAGCCGCGAGTCTCCATGTTCTAGAGCCGTGGCACGAAAGAGCATCGCCGTTGTGGCTGGAAGGAAGAGGACCATGAGTCCCGTGTAAACTGAACTCCGTGTGGAAGAAAAAAAAAGAGATCCAACGGCTAACAAATTAAAGAGTCCAGCACTCCGGCGAGATCGAGAATGTATCAGCAAATGTTCTTGGAAGCCAAGGACGCTAACAACTTTTGACTTGATCTTCAAGATATCAAATTTAACATAAACAAACGTATCTACAAGTCTACAACACATGCAGATGGAATAAAAAGATGTTTCTTCATAGTGCATTGCATAAATGACAGAAATACCACGAATCCCAAACAACCTAAATTCCACATGAAAAAATTGAGATTCAACGGCTAACAGCAACAACAATGCATGGAGAGTGATCTATCTAAAAAGGAAAACAAACTAACAATCTAGTGATAATGAGATGGAGATCATCACCTCGACCTTGACCTTCATGCTGCAGGCGCGAAGATGAGGATCACAGGCCTGTTGGATCTGCATGACGTGGCACTAGTCGCAAGGAATGGGGCAGAGGGCCATTTGAAGCCCTCCCAAATGGCCCAAAGGGCGGCGGTGAGATGGAGGAGACGACGATAACAGGGGCAGCCAGCCCAAGGCTAGGCAGGGAGGGAGGAGGAGTCGAGGAGATCGCAATGGCCGGCTTAAGATGAGAGGCAGCGACGCACGTGGCCGCATCGCCGGCCGCTCTCTAACCTTGCCGAGGATTGCATGGTCCGGAGGGTAGTTAGGTGACGGTTAATTCGGTTAGTCACCGGCTATCTTTGACCACCAAAGCACGGTCAGCCACTATCTACACGTTTTATCCCATGCGTGTTTACTGTGGTCCTAGAGAAAATTCAGGCAAAAACAAATCATTTTTTTTATTTTCATACGGAAATAAATGATAATACGATATTCCAATCCAATAAACAAACACAAAAGGGGGAAGAAGATATTTCGGGTCCAAGGCAAATGACCCACTAGTTCTTTCTTCTAATTTTTCTAAGTCAAAATTCCTTTCTTCTCGATGGGGGAAGACGAATGAACCAGAGTATATGTAACGTTCACACCTGACCCAATCACCCAACGAACACGGCTTTCCACCGGCGAGTGGTGCTCCACCGCCCC
Source organism: Echinochloa crus-galli (assembly GCA_900205405.1). NCBI lineage: Eukaryota > Viridiplantae > Streptophyta > Magnoliopsida > Poales > Poaceae > Echinochloa > Echinochloa crus-galli. Next base: position 1,385,544 of record OAMR01000259.1, on the reverse strand, counting down.
CATCTCGTCCGTCGAGTGGCCAGCGGACGGCTGGATGCGAAAGGGGCACCCGATTCAGAAAGTCACCAACGGGCCCCGCCTTAATTAATCCCTCTCAAGCCAGACTAAACCGCGGCGTCAGTTGCAGTTCGCTGGCGGGGGGAGCTGTCAGTTGGTTGGCGCCGGCGCGAGCGAGAAGCGATGGCGGCGGCGGAGGGGAAGGCCAGGGTGGTGGTGGTCGGCGGCGGCGTCGCGGGCGCCCTCCTCGCCAAGACCATGCAGGGTCACGCCGACGTCGTCCTCCTCGACCCGTAAGGCCCCGCCCCGTTTTGATGTCTTCTTCCGTCTCCTCCACTTCCGCGCCGACCACATGCTTGCGGAAATGCCAAGGCGCCCTCTGGTGCCTGCTTGCTTGGAGTCGTCGCGTGCCTGTTCTCCCACGGGCCATTTTAGGATCAGGATGTGATTCGGCGGCATAATTTTGTACGCTGTTGCCTGTTGGTACTGAATGTTAACAACCTGAGAGATCTGACCAAGATCTCGGGAATCCAGGGAGATGATCTTGATAGTTTTATTCATATGCGTACATCTTCCTGGTTCCAGTTTAATAATGTATTAAAAAAGCACAGGAATGTTACAAGCGCACTGAATTCTGATGATAAACTCTTCTCTGCGCCGATGACAAATTAGCTTCATACACTGTTGTTGATGCTTTATCAGCTAGGTCATAATCGGTAGTATATTCCTTAGTAAATACTACTATTCTTTCCATTGGCAGGAAGGAGTACCTGGAGATCCCCTGGGCTGAACTGAGGTCAATGGTCGAGCCATCTTTCGCCGAGAGATCACTGATCTATCACAAAGATTACCTCACCGATGCAACCATCGTGACATCTTCTGCGGTCAATATCACTGAAGATGCTGTCCTGACAGCTGATGGTCAGTCGCTTCCGTATGATTATCTCGTCATAGCTACTGGCCATGCTTTGACTTCTCCTGGCAGCAGAGCCGAGAGGATAAAAGAATTCCAGAGAGGTAACTGCAGCCAAACGGCATACTACTAAAAAACTGTATTGTCACCTTCCCTATCCTACTTATACTTTGTTTTGTATGCTTGCTACAGATAATGGGAAGATAGAATCATCAGAATCTGTATTGATAATTGGAGGTGGTCCGACTGGTGTTGAACTAGCTGGAGAAATTGCGGTAGACTACCCGGAGAAGAAGGTGACCCTTATCCATAGAGGACCACGACTACTTGAATTCATTGGAGATAAGGCTTCAAACAAGTCTCTTGATTGGCTGACTTCAAAGAAAGTAGATGTGCTTCTTCAGCAATCGGTGGACTTGGGTTCATTATCAGACACAGAAAAGGTGTACGAAACATCAGGTGGAGAAACAATAACAGCTGATTGCCATTTTGTATGCATTGGCAAGCCATTGAGTTCACCATGGCTTCGTGACACCATCCTGAAGGAATCATTGGATAACAAGGGGAGAGTAATGGTTGAGAAGGACCTACGAGTGAAGGGTTATAACAACATTTTTGCTATTGGTGACATCACAGATATTCCTGTAAGTCTATAAACTTATTGTTCTGCTTTTTGCAACTGTTGTTTTCTTCGTGTCGATTCCTCTCATTTTCCAAAGCAGCATGAATTGAATTGAATTGTGTAAAATACCATTCACCTAAATATATGCAAATTGAACATTCGTAATGAGTGCATATCTGTGTAGTGTGATTATTCTCATTTTCAACACCAACAAAAATTGAAAATTTGCATATAGAAATTCGGCCTAAATTAGGTACTGTCACAGAGAGTGAACATCCGGATGAGGGAGCGCCTTTGTACACTTCTTTTGCCTTCTGAGACCTTTTTCTTCATAGCCTCGCTTAAAGTCTTCTGTGAAATTGGGAACTGCTTACTCATTTCACATCCTCTGATGTCATAATTTAACCATGTAACAATCATGACACTGGGATGCCTTTGTTCACTGAAGGCCACTGATACTAGAAAGTCATCAAAAGTATATTTCATTTAAACCCATGATCTTGCAGTACCATATGAATTGAGTAATCCACCATAACCTAATTCCTGTCAGTTGGTATTAATCTTTTTGCTGCTAAGAGATATTGTTCTCATTACCCTATTATTAAATGTGGTCCTTAATTGTGTTGCTGTGGGAAGAAACTTTTCTGTCTAGTGGATACTGATAACTGATCATTACTTCATGTTCCTCATTTTTATATTTGTCCATGTTGGTTAAGGAAAAAGAGGTCCATAGAGCATCAACATTTTTTAATGTAGGAAGTAGCTAAAAAAATGTGTTGTGCTGATATGCGCTGTATTTGTGCAAGTTAAGTGTGATTGTGTGGAGGGATGCCTGAATGGTGGTTGTTATGTAATGCTTGAATGGTGCTGAGCAGTGTGATGGTGTGGTGTGGATGTCTGAATGGTAGTTGTTATGTACATGCCAGAATGGTGGTGATCAAAAGTTTGTCATGTACATGTAGACAATGACCCCTCCGGTCCAATACAATGTTTGTGTTTAATCAATAAGCACACTTGTTTGCTGATAACTAATTATGAATTATCTTTTCTTTTGGCCATACAATGTCAGCAATGGCAATTTGATGCCTACTAGCCTGCCATACTAAAAGGCGCTCCTGGGCCCGGACTAGATGTAACAGAATGGTGCTTTCTCCAGAAAAAGAAAAAGAAAAAGAGGAGGCAGCTGGGCCCGGGAGCCTGCCTGACATTGGCATGCATTGCTGACTTGCTGAGACATACGGAGTATGAGGAAAACATTTTGGTAAATTCGTTTTTTTTAGCATGTGTCCTGTCTTTCATGAGCCATCAGTTGAGTGAGACACGTCGTTCTGGGCATGCCCAATCCATTTGGTCTGGTACTATGGGTCTGGGGCAGGCTACTACATGCCCTGGTACTCTGGTAGGATGGTGCCCATCCATCGCACTTGGTTCCTGAACCTTTTGACTTTTATTGTTTCCCTATGCTAATACAATTTTAATATCTGTATTATGTGGAAGATGATGTCCTGAAGAATACTTGGATCCTTATCGCACTTGACCTGGGCCTAATCAGCCATTCTCTGAGAAGTATTGTTACAGCTTTCAATGGCGATGAACTAATGAGAGGGACTATTGGATTAATCTCTCTTCAGAGTTTACATCATTGCAAGCATCATGTTCAATCCCACTGTCGTCTTTCGAAAAAAATGTTCAGTGCCATACTCATTACCCTCTAGGACTTGACCTGAACATGATGTCCAGAAAAGCTACTGACATGATGTTCACTCCCATACTCATTACCCTCTAGGACTTGACCTGAACATTTATGTGGCCCTGCGTTTAGTTCCCGTGGTGTTTAGACTGACTTCAACAAGACATTGCAATTTAAAGAGGCAAATCCAACTTTGCCTTTCATGCACAGTACGCAAATGGATAGGCAATTATTGTTGTCTCCAACAGATATTGCAAATTGAAGCTTTCTCTCCGTCCGTCTCCCCCCATCTTCTCTCATCTCTCCGTCCGCCTCCCACGCGCCGTAGGAGCCAGCGCCGGGGACCGCCGCCGGCCTCTCCCTCCAGCTCGTGCCCGCCGGCGCCGTTGCCTGGAACTCCTCGCCCCCACGACCTCCCTCCGCCGACGCTGCTGCCCCGAGGTCCTCGCCCCCACGACCGGCGGCCCCACGAGCTCCCTCCTCCGACGGCCGGCGCCGCCCCCGAGCTCCCTCCTCCGACGATCGGCGCCGCCCCCGAGCTCCCCTCCCCTGATGGCCGGCACCGCCCCCGAGCTCGCCTCCCCTGACGGCTCGCGCCGCCCCGAGCTCGCCTTCGCCGACGGCCAAGGCCGCCTCGAGCTCCTCTCCCCCGACGGCGCACCGATTCAAGCTCCACCGGCCGGCGGCGATTCAAGCTCCACCGGCGGGCGCGCGGCCTCCTCCCGGCGGCAACCCGGCCTCCTCCCGGCAGGCACAACGGCCTCCTCCTCCTCCTCCCGCAGCGCGGCCGCCGGCGCCGATTCAAGCTCCACCGGCGGGCGGGCGACCTCCTCCCGGCGGCGACGGTCTCCTCCCGGCGGGCGCGACGATCTCCTCCTCCTTCTCCCGCGCGCGGCCGCCGCCGCCTCCTTCTTCTCCCGCGCACGGCAAATGCCTTGGAGTCTCTCCTCCATAGGCAATTTGCCTCCGGCTTTGCCTCCTCTGTTGGAGGGCTTTCTGGGCATGCACAGTAGCTGCTTGAAGGCAAAACTGCAAATGCCTCACATCGTTGGAGTCAGATGTTGAATTTGGGAGTATGATGTCACTTCGTAATCATTGCGTCACTGTAGCATTTCGTTTGTATTTGTGAAAAATTGTCCAAAAATTGATTAATTAGGCTCAAAATATTCGTCTCGCAGAGCACAACAAAACTGTACAATTAGTTTTTGATTTCATCTACATTTAGTACTTCATGCATGTTATGACACTTGTGATGGGAATCTTTTTTCATAGTGTATTTAGGAGTAACTTTTTGGAACTTTTGGGAACTAAACAGGGCTTAGGCTTTGTTTAGATCCAAAAAGTAACTCTCAAATTCACTATGAAAAAGAAGATTCTCTATCACATTAAAATGTCATAACATGCAT